>CAUYLG010052387.1:0-91396 GCA_963573385.1 Cacajao melanocephalus | reverse complement strand
GGCTGTTTGTTTTTTTCCTGTAAATTTGTTTAAGTTCTTTGTAGATTCTGGTTTTATTCCTTTGTCAGATGGGTACATTGCAAAATTTTTTTCCCATTCTGTTGGTTGCCAGTTCACTTTAATGATTGTTTCTTTTGCTGTGCAGAAGCTCTTAAGTTTAATTAGATCCCATTTGTCTATTTTGGCTTTTGTTGCCATTGCTTTTGGTGTTTTAATCATGAAGTCCTTGCCCATGCCTATTTCCTGAATGATATTGCCTAGGTTTTCTTTTAGGATTGTTATGGTGTTAGGTCTTATGTTTGAATCTTTAATCCATCTGGAGTTAACTTTTGTATAAGGAGTAAGGAAGGGGTCTAGTTTCAGCTTTCTGCATATGGCTAGCCAGTTTTTCCAACTGTTTATTAAATAGGGAATCTTTTCCCCATTGCTTGTTTTTGTCAGGTTTGCCAAAAATCAGATGGTTGTAGATGTGTGGCATTCACAGATCTTGGTTCCTTTGAAATTAGATGTGTGTTCTTGAGGAAGAGAAGGGAAAAGCAGCTATTAGTGATGCTGCAAGCAACTTTTCACACAGCAGTTAGAAAGTTCTGTGTGATGTGGAAGTGAAGATATCAAATAAAAAATGAGTGAATTATGGCTTGTCGACATCTTAAGAAACAATGTGTTGGGTTGGGCTCTTTACTCACAATTGTATAGGAGTTGTTTTGTGATGACTGATCAAGTATTTTTGTTGTTATTGCAATTCATTGGGAATTGTAGCAGTCAGCTTTTACTAGGTATTGCTGTAATAACAAAGTTAACTCTAAAATCTTAATGGCTCACAACAGCAAAGCTTTCTTTCTCATTTACAATATATCACCTGTGAGTCAGTCTTGGCTCTTTTCCATGTTTCTTCTTTATCCTGGGATCCAGGCTGATGGAAAAGTCCCTATCTGGGACATATTTATAGCTGAGGGAGAAAAGAGGGATAAAGGAAACATTCATGGCTTTTAAAGCTTTTGTTTAGAAGTGATGTGCTTCAATTCCACTCATGTCATTGGCCAAAGCAAGTCACATCGTCAAACCTGACATCAATGGAGCAGTGTAATCTTCTCACACAGAGGCAGAGCACATGATTGAGAGTGTTAATATAATCTTCAACAGGACGTTTTAAATGACGACCCATGGTACAGCTGCTGAAAAATGTTGGCACTTTCTAATGCAAAAAAATTAAAGAAAAAAATAACTAATGTCTTTAATTATCATGTATTGGCTTTATGCATAAGCCATACAATGCAGGACAAAGAGCATGAAATGGAGAATTTGGAGTCTTTGTATGCCAAAATAGTTTATTGTGTGAGCTGGAACAAGACATTTATTATAGCTAGGCTCCCTTTTCTGCAAAACAAGTAGCTTAAATGAGATGATCTCTAAGTTCCTTACAAATCGAAGATTTGTTCCTCTGTTTCTAAGTGCTTGCTGGCTGGTGACTCTGAGTGACAGTAGTGACAATGTTGAGGGCCCAATTTGCAGACCTCTTAGGGCTGTTAGAAAGTGTTACTCTTAGGGCTGTTAGAAAGTCTGTAGGCAGGCAGTGAGATCTAAGACCTTTACCCTTAGTTGACATTGGATGGAATGGATCCTGTACTTTAATTTCTTCCCACTGAAGCCTTGCCACTTGCTCACGTGGGACTGCTGTTCAGTTTAGAAGGATTTTTCATTCTCAGTTCTCTTAGCCAAAGGGCAAGTTCTGACAAGGTAGTTGTTTGAGTATTGTCAATGAGTGATAATTTTAAAAAGCAGCAGTAAGATGTGAGTGAAAACTCTGACTCCAGTCTGGCCCTAAGTTGTTAGTTTTTGAAAATAATTTTTTTAAAAAAAATTAGACTTAAAAAATCTCATCCATTTGAAGCTAATTCTGTATAACTCTTGATGCTGAATGAGCCTCAGGGGTTTGGGAAACTTGTTCAGTGAGATGCTAACCTGAACCTGTCAAGAGTTTCTTTTCTCAGTACATCTATTCTCATTTTCCCTTGCTATTTAGGTCCACTTGACATATATCTTAAATTAGAAACACTCAGCTATTTCAACCAGATTTTCAGCTTACATCAGACCCTGCAGAGCTTCAGCCACTAAATAAAAAACTGGACCAACTTCTGGTAGATTTCTACATGACCATTTTTCTTTATCTCAACTTAAATGATTTCATATACAATAATGTACTGTATAATGATGTTTCAATTAATGGCAGACTGCATATGTGACAGTGGTGCCATAAGATTACAGTGGAGCTGAAAAATCACTGTTTCCTAGTGATGTCTTGATGATCCTGAGCCTGTGTAGGCCTAGGCTAGTGTGTGTGTTTTTGCTGTAGTTTTTAACAAAAATGTTTTAAAAATTAAAACAAAAACAATAAAAACAACAACAAAAAACAACAGTGGCTCGTGCCTGTAATCCCAGCACTTTGGGAGGCTGAAGCAGGTGGATCTCTGGAGTCCAGGAGTTCAAGACCAGCCTTGGCAACATAGCAAAACCCCATCTCTACAAAAAATACAAAAATTAGCCAGGTGTGGTGGTGTCTGCTTGTAGTCCCAGCTACTCGGGAGGCTGAGATGTGAGGATTGCTTGAGCCTGGGACCCGGAGTTTGCAGTGAGCTGAGATCATGCCACTGTGCTCCAGCCTGGGCCACAGAATAAGACTGTCTCAAAACAAAACAAAACAAAAACAAGAAGAAGGCACTTATAAAATAAAGACATAAAGGAAGAAAATGGTTTTACAGCTGAACAGTGCTGTTAATGTTTTAAGCTGTGTTATTATGAAAGCCACAACATTTAAAACATTTAAAAGTTTATAAAGCAAAAAGTTACAGTAAAGCTAAGGTTAATTTATCATTACAGAAAAAAAATAAAGATAAATATAGTGTAGCGTAGGTATATGGTGTTTATAAAGTCTACAGTAGTGTATAGCTATGTCCAGGGTTTTTATATTCACTCACCACTCACTAACCCACCAGAGCAACTTCCAGTCCTGCAAGCTCCAGTCATAGTAAGAGCTCTAAACGGGGGTACCATATTTTATCTTTTATACTCTATTTTTACTGGACCTTTTTAATGTTTAGATATGGTTAGACATGCAAACTTACCCCTGCATTGCAATTGCCTACAGTATTCTGTACAGTAACATCCTGTACAGGTTTTTAGCTCAGGAGTGATAGAATATTACATGTAGCCTAGATGTGGAGTGGAGTAGGCTACATGGAATACCATTTAAGTTTGTGTAAATACAGTCTATGATGTTTCAACAATGACGCAATCACCTAATGATGTGTTTCTTAGAACGTATTTCTGTCATTAAGTGACTTATGTCTGTATTCTCAAATATGTGTCCTGAAAATGCTGCTATTCTCTGTGACATGAAAATATCATTGCCATTGTTATCATATTAGCAATTAGAATATTAATTTAATGTAATAGACTACTTTCCTCCAATGTGTTAAAACATTTTACATAAATATTATCCCTTGGGGAAGCTCTCACACTTGTGCATCGGGAGATAGATAAACACAGGGTATTTATTGCAGTATTGTTTGTAATCAGAGAAAAGTGGGGGATACCTTAATATTCACCAATAGGAGAGTTGATAAATATATTGTGCTATAACCACACAATATTGATACAGCATTTAAATGAAATGAAATAGTACTACATATATTAATATGAATATATCTCCAAAACTTATTGAGTGAAAAAAGCAAGTTGCAGAATTATACATACGGTATAAAATTAATTTCATACAACATAAAAACATAGAGACTACATGTTAACATATAGATGCACACATTTACAATAAAAGTAAAATTAAAATATGCGATAAGGATACACAAGAATTTTGATAGAATGGTTACCCTTAGGGAAGAAGGGGAAAAATGCACGGCTAATCAATTGATGTCTATAATGTTTTATTTCTCAAAAAAAGAAGAGAAAGAAAAAATAAATATTATAAATGTTAATCTTGGCTAAATCTTGATGGTGGGCATGAGGGTATTTGTTATTGTTGTTTCGTGATTTTTGGCATATGGGAAATCTTTAATAATAAAACAGTCAATTTCTCTTCTCCATTACCCCACTTTTTCCGATAACCTCAGAGAGATATGGTAATATTGTATGTGAAAAACAATCTATCAGACTGGTTATACTTCATGTGGTTTGAGAAGGTGACCTCTTCTTTCTTTTTAATTTAAAAACATCACCTCAAACTCAGATTTGAGTAGGTTTCAAAAAAGAGCTGGAATCTAATGGGGTTTCATTTATAATGCTTTTTTTCATTCAGAATTCCTGAGTCCCCTTCCTTGCTCCAGCCACTTCCATTCTTAAACCCTCTGAGGGCTTCCCATTGTTCTCAGAATAAAAACCCCAGGATGCTCTGAGGCCTGCAGCCCTGAAGCACCCAGGCCCAGCCTCCTCCCCTGCCTGTTGGACTTTCCTCTCCTACATTCCCTGTTCTTTCCATGGAGGCAAGAGGAGTTAGGGTCTTCACAGGTTGGTGGCCTCTGCCAGGCTTGCTGTCATCCCTAGTCCCTCTTCAGCTCTAAGCTCTAGGTGACTCTTCCAGGACATGTGCATTGGTCTCATTCTCCACTGGCTCCCAGTGTTAGGCATGGTTCCTAGGACATATGATCAAAATATATGTGTTAACTCTCACTAACCAACCTGAAATTCGAATTATATGTATTAAATGGAACCAGATGATACTTTAATGCCCACTATCCCTTTTATGAATGGCGATATGTTTATTTACCCTTGCTCTATTTTTCCTATACATGACCATGATAGGTATAAAGTTAACTGCCTTATCTGATTCATAGAAATTTCTACAATGTGTCTTTGGACATATCTAAATTTAATATGACTTCATATTAGTAACTCCTAACATAAATAGCCTATTGCCTTATGAATTAAATAATATTAGTTATTTTTAAGTAAGTTATCTGTAAAATAGATGATCTATTCTCCAGGTCAGGAGCATGCATTGATAACAGAAATGCCCAAGAATTTTCGTTGAGTTTAAGATCAGTATTGGCAAGCACTGCATGGGAAGGCAATCACAGCAACACATCCTGATAAAGTAGAAGCCTGTCTAAAGCAGGCTTATATGAAACCAAGGAGTTTGAAATTAAGTATAATTTTTTGACAGTTTCATTGTATCAGACAGCTTCTTGGAATGGATTCATAGGGTGGCACTGGAATCAGAATCTTCTGGCTGGGCATGGTGGCTCATGCCTGTAATCCCAACATTTTGGGAGGCTGAGGCTGGAGGATCATCTGAGTTTGAGACTAGCCTGGCCAACATGGTGAAACCCTGTCTCTACTAAAAATACAAAAATTAGCTGGGTGTGGTGGTGCATGCCTGTAGTCCCAGCTACTCAGGAGGCTGAGGCATAAGAATCACTTGAACCTGAGAAGTGTAGGTTGCAGTGAGCTGAGATTGCACCACCACACTCTAGCCTGAGTTTAGGAGTGGGCATCTGTCTCAAAAGAAAAAAAAAAGAATCAGAATCTTCTGAGCTAAACGATACAGGTGAAAATTTACATAGTGTCTCTCTTGCTTTTGTAGAAGAGGTTAAAAGTCTGCACGTCTTAATAAGGTGTACCAAATAACATGTTAATAACTCACATATTGTCCACTTTGGACTGCAGACCTTAAATGAAAGGGCCTTCATAAATTATACATGTCTGACAAATAGGTGATACGTTTTTCAAATCACATAAGCTCTTCAGAATCAACTCTGCTTTGTGGAGATAATTAAAGAAAATCAATGTGTGTTGATTGATAGATATTTGACTTGAAAACACATTCTCCCCCCGACTCAGACAGTGGGACGCCTGAGCTTCAAGACCAGTGTTCTCTGAAGAAAGAGTGAGGGATGGGAGTGGAAGGCTTGAGTGTTCTGGGTATAGGACTTAGGACTCCAGACACCAGATTCTCCCTGCAGTACTGGTCCTGACCCTAACTCCCCACCGAGCTGAGGGCAATTGAGTTGAACTCCTGATCTCTGTCTCCTTCCCTGGGTCAAGGAGTATGATTCTTCTTGTCTCACTGGGACCATGGGAAGCTTACTTCATCAATGTTGGTAAAGCACTAGGAAGATGATAAGTACTGTGCCCATTCTAAGCAACATTATTGATTTAATTTTTCTTTGTGGTTAATATAAAATTCTCCGCATATCAGATAATGGCTCAGCATTGCATAAACAGCCAAGAATCACTGGCAGGAGAGATGTGGCCTATGTTTTCTCTTAGGAATATTGATGTCTGTAAAATGCCTTCAGTTTCTCTGAAGAAACATTATTACATGATTCAAACTGATTATGTTATTATTGTATTTTTGTTTGCTTGTCAGAGTCTTTTTAAAATTTGTATTGTTTTGTTTTTCAGTAATGATCTGAAATAATGTTGAGCCCAGTAAATCTTTTATGTGAAGAAGGCCTAGACTGGTAAAAATTTTGCTTATCTATTTTGGGTTACCTTGCCTGCTAAACAATAGAACACAGACACACACACACATACACACACACACACACACACACACACACACACAAAACTGAGAAAACTGTGTGTGTGTGTGTGTATTTAGTATATGTATGTAGTGTGTGTATATGCATATATAATGCTAATGTGCATTACCCATAATTCATAATCTTGTTCATTAAATCACAGCATACGTGTGTATAGGTATATGTGCACATATACACACATGTATAGAAACATATGTCATGTTAATATGTTTACCTATATATTTACCATTATTCTAAAATAACATAAGTAACTCTTAATTATGACATTTAGCTAATTCACCATTCTTGGAAAGATTTTAGGAATTGTATTCCTGAAATTGCTTTCAACAGGAATTTTATAAGCATATATAGAACATAGAGCAGTTACTTTATTGCTATACTTTAAAAAAACTTGAGTTGGAATAATGCAGCTTGGTCATCTACATTTTAGTTCATCAGACTTGGCTCTGGATCACTTCTTCATGTTTCCAAATTCTAAACACATCCTCAGGAAATGGAAGATTCAACACCACTGGTTATTGTGAAAATGGATGTTCAGTGGACTGTCACAATGAAGGTGAAAATTCCCTTTTAAGTATATAAAGTTCTAGTTTGTTAAAATGAACAAACAAACTTGTTTCTAATAGTATTATGGTGATGACTTTTTAAAAGTTCTTATCTTCCCTTGGTACATATTGGAAAAATAAGTCAGTTTCATAATCCTTTGGTTTCCGTGTTTCTTCTAGACGGGATTGATATGCCAACACGCCCCATGTGTGGAACTGTGTCTGTTCCCTCTCTCAGCTCTACTCAGGTGTCCTCCTTGCATGTTCCTCCCTCCAGTCTCTTGAGCCAGTGGCACTGTCACTCAGATGTCCAGGTAGCTGACATGAGTGGCAGAAGCAGGCATTATTCTGTATAGTCACATTATTTTTGTGTAGCTCAGCCATGAAAATAGTCCACATATACATCACCAAGGTTTTAAGAATTTGCTTGTTTCATTTGTTATTCATTCATTCTTTTCCTATATCATCTATTGGCTGCTTGGTGTTTACTAGATGCCATGAAACACATTAAAGAGTAGAAGATAGCTCTTTAGGAAGTTACAATCTAGTTGAGTCAAAGCAAATGTTCTATAGAAAAATGATTAATTAAATTATGGGCAGAGGTTGGTAGTTGTTCCCCAGCATCTATTCTCCCCTTTTTCCTCAGTAACAGAATCCCCAGTTTTCAGCGGGTCACATGGCTGCCCAGAATAAAGCCGCATCTCTCAGCTTCCCTTGCAAGTTGGCGTGCCAGTGTCCGAGCTTGGATGATGCTGTAGAAGAGGAAGTGTTCTGGGGCAGCTTCTGAGGTCCGCCTTTAAGTGTCAGCATGTCTCCTTTGGCCCTCCTTTTTCATGTCTTCTTGATCATGGGATTTGGATGTAACTGCTGGAGTTCCATGTAGATGAGGGCCTCGCTTAGGAGTGGGGGAGTGAAGTTTGGCAGGAGCTGGGAACCTGTGTTCACAGGGCTGCATGTTGCCCTGGGTAGCCTACTCCTGGACTTTTATATGAGAGAGCTGATGAACTGATCTGTTCTTTTGGGTATCAGGCACTTCCAGCCAAATATACTCCTGATAGGAATGTCCTACAAAGTGAACACTTTAAGTGTGGAGGGGACAATATACAGAGCAGTGATCAGAATGGAGAATGGCAATGAGGGAAGGCTTCCTGGAAGAATCTGCCATCCCAGCCCTAGCTCTTCCCTTATCTCTCACTATTTCTTCTATCTTTCTGTTTTCTGAACATGACGCTTTCTCTCTTCATGACTTTTGCTCATGCTTTTCCTTCTGCAGTGCTTTCTCTGGTTATCTTCCTGCTCGTCTAGTTAATTTTATAATTATATTAAATTATACAGTCCACATAAGTACTTAACGCAGTTAAACTGTGTAAACACCATGCACATTTCAATATTATCCTCCCTATCATGATTACTAGTCAGATCAAATTTTGCCTCTTTTCTGAAATGTCTTTTGAACACTCTTCCTCTTTGGTAATGTAGTAGTGCTGCCGTTCAGAACCCTAACACCTAACCATATTTCACTTACATCAGAACCCTGATATCTGGCACCTAGTGATGCTCAGGAAATGTTTGCTGAATGCAACTGTATTATACCAAGGGGCCTGTGTTCTGTTTAGGGGAAGTGACTCTGGCTAGTTATTTGTGTAGCTACTACTCAAGAGGAATGGAGGGACAGGAGCAATGTGGCCCTCCAGCTTCCATCTTCTTTGCCATTGTGTCACCTCCCTATCCTCATGCTGTTATGGCCACTTCTGTAAAGGAAGGTCATAGCAAAACAGCTTCAGCCTTGCCTTAGCCTGCCTCCTGATTCCTTAGCTTTGCCAACCTGAATTCTAACCACTGGTTTTTAGGGGTCAGAGCAGTGGAGGCAAACCAATAGATCAATATGGGGCTGGGAGGAGTCAAAGCTGTATTTGCAAGGTTACCCCATTTTGACAGCAACAGGACTGGTATTTGGAGGCAACTTTTATACAGTATTACGTTCTATCCTTTGGTTTCCATGCTTCTGCTAGATGGGATTGCTATGCCAACATGCCCCATGGGTAGAGCTGTATCTCACTTCCCACTCTCAGCTCTACTCTGGTGTTCTCCTTGCATGTTCCTCCCTCCAGTCCCTTGGGCTGGTGACACTGTCACACAGGTGTCCAGACAGCTGATATGGGTGGGAGAAGCAGGCATTCTTCTGTTTTCTCAGTTGGGCTCGCATAGGGACTTCTGCTTAGTCTTTGGGAATTCAGACACTAGAATGTCCCCCATCAAAAATAATGAGAGCCTTGACACTGAAGCGATGAGGGAGATTTTGCTCTAGATGGTCTTTGAAAAAAGGAATTAGTACTGTCAGATTTGAACATTTCAGTGATTGAGAGAGAAGGACTGATTTTGATGACTCATTTCCACAATCCCTGCCCTATTTCTTGGCCCTGTCTCTGTTTGGAGAACTGAGTGGAGGTGTCCCTCTAGCTTCCTCCCATTGGAGCTAACGAACTGCGCTGACTGGATTTAGGTACCGCATTCCCACGGTGGTATGTCTTAGGTCTCAGGCCAGCATCCACAGAGATCATATATTATTGTAATTGCCTATTTTATCGAGACCCTTTTAATCACACCTACTTTACCCAGTAAAGCAATTCTTGCTTTCTTATTCGCAAGCTTTTTCCTGGTAGTAGGTGATTACAATACGGTCCCTCATCTAAGCCTTCATCTGTGATTTTCAAAAAGTAAAGTTCCCCAACTGAATATTAGTTATCCTCTTTTTTTAAAAAAACTGACATTAGAAAATGGCTGAAGAATTATTATTGCCTTCTAATTGTGATGTGCTTTTTCTCCACCCACCTCCTGGGTGGGTACAACAGAGTTTGCAAGATGGCAGCTGTAGAATGGCATGTGGCCCATGGCTTGTAGAGAACTTAACATTGTAGGGGAGATTATTTCCTGGTTAATAAGTGGGAGATTTCAACTCACATAAAAAGCTAGATTCTCAACTTTTAGAAAGTCAGTTTCCGCTTGATGACAGTCAGCTAGTACTGGGCAATGGTTGCCTCTCTTAACTGAGGCATTTGCTCACCAGTTCATCATCACTGGCCTGTGTTTGTCCAGCTTTTTCATTATCTGCTTAGCCCAGAGGGCATTTGGTTTGAAACCCTTGACACAGCCCCCTTCTCCAACTCCCACACTTTTCAGTGTCTCCTTTGCTGCTCCTGCTACTCCTGGAGGTACTCCCTCCAATGGGCCTTTTTGTCACCAATCCCAGATGTAACAAATCCTGTGCAGCAGCCCTATGCACTCCTCCTGCGGAAGAGCGCTATGCTTTATTTCCCCACAGACTTAGTTTCAGCTGGGAAGCTGAGTGCTGACCCCCAGGTAAATATTGGAGATCTATTGGCAGATCCCAGCCTGTTGGCTGGAGGTGCTAGTTCTGGTGCCATGGACACATGGGTTTGACCCTGTGATATTTTGCCCTGTTCCTGAATGCCCAGTTTTGAGCTTGATTGCAGCCTAAAATTAGGGACAGACCATTATGGGGAGTTGTTTTTATCCTTTGGGAGAACTGTGGGCATTCCCCATGATAAATGCTATATTATAATGATAACCACATGGTTGCTTTATAGTTTTTTCTTTAAGTTCCTTTTTATAAATCATTCCTTTACATGCCTCCATGACCTGATGAAGTAGGTGTTATTATTTTGCAGATGAGCCCTAGAGGAGGCTCAGAGCACCTGCCCAAGATCTCATAGTCACAGCCCATCAGGGTTTCAGGTGCCCATTTATTAAAATTTTAAAAAAACTATCATACTGCCCACTGTGTGGCCCCAGTTTTAGACTTGAATGTTTCTCCAAATTTGTAAATGTCTATAGACACAATTTAGCACACAGGAGCATCAGGGTTATTAGTTACATTCACCCTATCACTGAACAGGCCATCTATAGAACTCAAAGAGAAAAAAATCTCCAGCACGGTTTATATGCCAGTGAATTTCTCAATTTAAACTGTCTGAATCCTGAGCTATAAATGTTAAAAATAGATACATTTTTAGTAACAAAAAAGCTTTGTCATTTCTGAATATTCAGAAATTTATAAACCATTATCTTCTTTATCATATCTATATACCTTTATATTCTTAATTGTTTAAAATTCAAGTTTAAATTGACAGATGTTAAAAAACTTGGTTACATTTTAACTAATAATAATCATAGGGGTTTGATATGCTAGTTATGTTTTTAACCAGCCATGAAAATAAATATATAACTACTAATTTTGCTTTAAAGTTTTTCTGTGTATTATCTAAAATTATGGTACATTTGCCACCTCTTGGGGGAATCCTGCTTCTGATGAAAAAAAACCATGCAAATTGCAGCTCTTTATTTTCGTGTCACTGGTGAGCTTTCCTGGCTCAGTGTTGTAAATGCATGATGTATAATGCAACAGCATGGAACTGTAAATGAATTTCAGGACCCTCTAAATTTATTATGCCAAGGGAAGTTAAGCCCTGGAGACTGAACCACATAGCAGTTTGCAATTCTGATTCTTAGATTACAGATTAGCTCTCTTTATTTTTCTTGTTCTATAAATGACTAGGAGAGACTGGAGACCAAACCTTCCACCCCTTCTAGTCACTGATCTTTGTTTTTAGGTTAACTACCTCTTTTATTATCCTGTAGCTAACTCAGACCATACAGTGCCCACGATTGTACCCATCTTCATATGCAGTGTTAAATATACTTCTCCTGAAAGAAAAAAGAACACCTTGACTAATCAGATCATTGAAACTATGCATTATGCCTTACATAGAAGGGTGTTGAAATTCTGTCGATCTTCTCTACCCTTTATATAAGCAATTACAAACTTCTACACTTCACAATACTGACTTCCATTCTTTGGGATCTGTGCTTCCTAGGAAGCTCATCATCAAACTTCGCATTTGAATAAACTCTTTTAAAACTAGATTCTGACCATTTTGATTATGTTAGGTTGACAGAACAGATTCACTGGGGGGACTTGGCAACATCTGTGTTGTTGTCACTATCTGTTGGGCCTTCCTAGGGGTCTGTGTGGTCATGAGGAGAGCTGGTGTTTTGGAAGATACTGGGTGTGCTGAGCACATAAAATGACCTGTGTTCTTTGAGGGATAGTCCCTTTTATGATCGTTCTTTCTCAAGTCTGGGGACTTACGTTCTTCACCAGGAAGAAACTGGTTTTCAACCAGGGATGAATTTTGTGGAGAAGCAAAATTTATCCCTGGTTGAAAACCTTCATCTCTAAGAGCTTACAGTGGGAACTTTGAGCCTTTTAAACTCAATTAAGCAAATTTATGCACATCATAAGGTAGTTATTAATTTGAACAAAAGGTCCTGATCCTTTTTAAAAAACATGGATTTCTA
The DNA here is from genome assembly GCA_963573385.1 of Cacajao melanocephalus. Lineage (NCBI taxonomy): Eukaryota > Metazoa > Chordata > Mammalia > Primates > Pitheciidae > Cacajao > Cacajao melanocephalus. The sequence goes on along the minus strand of CAUYLG010052387.1, from coordinate 78,918 downwards.
CTACTAAAGAAAAAAGGAGAAAATTTTTATATATTTATTTTAAAAAATCACTACACTGAAAGCAACATTAAGACCAACAGGAATTCTTTTGGTTTCTGTGCCAGGAATTCATGTTGCTTGGATCTTAGTTTCTTCCCAGACACTGAGTTTATTTAATTGAGTTATCTATGTGTTCATATTGGTAGGGGAGGGTGTAACCAGCTTATGAGATGCAGATCTGGGAAAATAACTTGAGAGATGCCCATTGGATTAGCTGGAGAGAAAAATAATCTGATAGCTCAACCTGTTTTATATATCAGCGTGACCCACTGACCCACAGAACAATCACTGTAGAACATTTCTTTCTACATTTTAAAAAAAGCATATATTGTTGTTTAGATATGTCTGTCCATTCTAATAGTCATAGTGTTCTTCTGAAAAATAATCTGTAATCTGAAAGGGATTATGTTTTTTAAATGTATGCATTTGGTCTGGAATAGCCCTCGGAGGATATCCGCACATATAAGTAGCAGGCTACAAACAGGACTTGGATTAATAGACCGCAGTGGGCTATTTTGTATGGAGAGTTTCAGTGCATGTTATTGTTATTTCTAAATTGTATTAATAATAATGCCCTACACATGTCTAGCATGTGTATGACATTTTACTGTTCTACAGAGTGCTGTTGCATACATCATCTCATTTGTTCCCCCACAACAACCATGGGACAGAAGTTGGGATATTTTTAAGTGTTGACACTGAGGTCCTTTGCTTGAGATAAAAAGTCCCAGTAATGTATGGGAAGAAAAAGATGCGAAGGAGACACAAGCATTATTTTTACTTTATTTTTGACTAGTGTCATTGCAAGTGTTCAGACTGGATTTGGACATTTTAGTCCCCTGGGAGAGACCGTATCTCATTATTTCTTCCACCTTGTAGGTGGAGAACTCTCTCAGAGGAAAAGCTGCAAGATAAAGGGAGAATACTATCTCACACCTTACAACGATTAATTGCAAACTTTTGGATTCTCCATTGAACACTTTTCTGTATCCTTCTTTTTCATTATTTGCCATTTCTGGTAAGATCTGGAAAATCAAATAAGCATGTAGAGATTGTCAGAGGAAACACACTATTCTACTATTACAGGCAGTAGTGAACAATCGTGACTTATGTATTATAGGGGGAATATTTTGGGCTTTCCTGAAACATAGGAGACCAGAGACAATCTGCAAAGTATGTTGATAGCCAAGCTGGAATAGTGAAACTAGGACTCTGGAATCCTGGAACCTGTACTGAGAAATATTTAAATAATGTGTTATAATGATTATTTCTACACAATACAACTCTAGGATGAAATGCTAATTTTATTTGACTTACATAAAGGGAAATTATTACTGCAGTTACTTTTAAAGAGCTCCCTGGGTTTGCTGGGAGTATCTGAATTAACAATAAATTGAGCTCCATTACATATTAATGGATCCAGCTGATTTATTGGTGGTATATCTGGCAATTAGCCATTTCTGCATAGTATCTTCTGTTTGGCCATTACTTTTCACTATTGAGTGCAAGCTCAGGGGTGAGTACCTTGAGCCAATGGGGATGTCTGACTGTCAACCTAATAGGGTCTTGCATCATTTTAATGGTGAGTTATGATCTGCCTTGAAGGATATTTGGACACACTTAATATCTTTTGGATGACAACCATTGGAGGCATAAATGAAAGTACGTGTTGTCATTGAACTACTAAAAATCTTTACTCAGTCACCAGGTAGCCATTATGTTATATGAATCTCTTTGGATATTTCCTTTATTTATAAAAATTATGCAATTGCTTTTAGCTTCTGTGGCATTTACAGAATGAATTGTTGTGAGTTCAGTGTAGCACAGCAAGTTATGGCTAACAGTGTTTATTTCCAAGAGTTACTTTGGGGTTCCTAATTTGTCCTCAAGAGAAATATTTTTTGCTCAGCCTGCAAAATGTTGTAATAAAAATTGGTGACTGCTGTTGATTATAAGATTAAATGGCTAGGCTACAGTGGCCAATGTTGTAAATCAAAGCAGCCCAAAGTTGTGATTGGCCACTAGAGAAGGTTCTTAATGTGTTTTCCTGAGTCAATATATTTCAAGTCTTTATAGTATTGACTCCTAAAGTGTATTGAAATGGTATTTAAAACATTTTTCTACAGTGTTTTAAATTAGTTTCTAATACAATTTAGTTTTGCTTATCTAAACATGCAGTAGTAGAAGAACATACATGACAATTCTCTTCTTAGAGGGAAAGCAGTTAAAGACTTGGTGAGGGCATGGCAGTTGTGAAACCTAAGTTAATTGTCTGAGTTCTTATTGGAGAGTTTTTGTGTTTGGCTGTTCAAAATTAATTTCTGTTTCCTAAAAAGTTTTTTGAGGAAGGGGCCCTTTCCCCATTGTTTATAATCTGGTGCTATCCTTCTTTGTCCAAGGGGCTAGCCTCTGATCCAACGTAGCCAAAGGGATGTCCCTTTTTGGAGTTTGACTGTTGAGTAGAAGAACAAACACTGAAAAATGTTGGAGTCCCTAATTTCCAGTCTGATCAGATTGTTCCTATCACTTCCATTATCTGGCTATCTGAGTGATAATTGTTTGTCACATCTGTTTCCCTTACATTTGACAATTCTGGGAGCCCCATGATAACATTCTAATAAATCCTACTTTGCTAACCAAGCCAAAAGTGGTTTCTCTTTCATGAAACAAAAGACCTTAAAACATAAATTGGCTGTTTGTGAATCCGCAAGAAACTGAGATTTCCTGATTGGACTGTGAATATTTATTCATTAATTTATTCACCAAATGTTTATTGAGCACCTACTGTGTGTTAGGTACTTTTCTCAACACTTGAGAAACAGAAGTCAATAAAACAAACAAAAAGATGTGCGTTCATGAAAGTTGCATTCTAATTAAGGGGGATAGATGATAAGCAAGATAAATACATGTATTTATTTTATATATGAATATATGATATATAAGTTACGGAGTGATAAATGCTATAGGTATTTATGTGTAAAATATTTTTCATGTTGGTTCTTTCCTTTTAAAGTTCCATGGATCAGATAAATCTGATTTGGGGCGGATGATGTGATGGAATGACTGGGACTGAGGCTTTGCCACTCTCTTGTACGTTGCTCCATCTGCGTAGTTCTCAAAAAGCTTCTAGTCTGGATCTAAGCCAAGGGACAACTATCCAGCTGAGTGAGGATGAGTGTCTGCTGAAAGCAGTGACCTGGAGAATAGGGGACTTGAGTCAGACATTGAAGTGGCAGGAGTTGAGCAAGGGCTATAGTCTTGGAGACGGGAGATTCTTCCCTTTGGGGCCTTACCTTAAATGGGCCCCAAAGGGCTCAGATAGGTCAAAGGATGTCAATATTGACTCAGGAAAGTCAGACTGGGACTTGGGCAAGTCATCAAGGATACAAACTGATCTGTGGTAGGGAAGGGGAGTCCAGGTCAGAAAGGGAAGGAAGCGTCATGGGACTATGTGAGACAGAGCTGGGTAACAGCTCTCAGAATTGGTCAGGGATTGTTCAAAGGAAGAGAGCTTGCCACCACTAACCAAGGGGATCCCATGAGGGATGAAAACTTAGAAAAAAGCTCAGACTCTCTCAAAAAGAATAGAGGTTGAGGGGATCAAAAGGAGTATTTGTCTTCTTGCTTGAAATCAAATCTAGTGTTGAGAACACTCCCTAACCTGATGTCTACCTGAGGTCAAAATGAAGAGGTTTGGTGATACGTGCTAGGAGGCAGTTATGCTAAGGTGGGAAGGATCCACACCAGCACCCTCAGTCTGGAACAGAGGATGTAACAGAAGAAAGCTTTCTGCCACTCCTGGAGACCCCTGACTGGTGTGTTGGTCACCCACAGAGAGGGGCTGGGTATATGGAAGAAAAGCACATGCCAACAAGGAAGACTCCCAGTCACTTGTCAGCTACCTGCCACTGGCCTGGAATGAAGAGAAAAGTTATGATATTTATTAATTTCCTATTAATGTGGATGGGCAGGAACAGAAGAGGCTGAACAAATACTTGGCAGGTTCTGTTGGGAAATGAGCACCAAATTGTTTTCTGGAACATACTCACTCATTCATGATGATTTTCTATAGGAATAAATGACACTTTCAGAAAAGAACCTTGAAATGCCTTTAAGGTTTGTGGAAACTTGGGTATCTAATTTTAGTACATGAAACATTGTTTTTGTTATGTATGGCTGCACAAGGCACCCCAAAACTTAGTGGCTTAAAGCAACAGTTTTTTATGATATTATACAGTTCTAGATTCAGCTTGGTGGTCCTTACTTGCAGTCAGATTGCTGTTGGGGCTGTAGCCACCAGGAGACTCACCAGGGCTGGAAGATCGACCTCCAAGATGGTTTCTTTTCTCGTACATCTGGCATAGGGGCTAAGGTATCTGGAATAGCTTCAGCCTAGACAGGTTCTGTCTTTTTTTAATGCAGTCTCTGCATAATTAGCTTGATATTCCTCAGAGAATGAGGGTCTCTGTATAATAGGACTTTTTTCACATCGCGGCTGATTTTTCTCGGAACAAGTGTTCTAGGAGAGCAAGGCAGAAGCAGTGAGCCTTCTTATGACTTAGTCTCAGAAGGCATAATGAATTATTTCTATCTCATTCTATTGGTTATATAAGACTAGTCCAAAATCACTTTGAGAATGGACTACACAGGAATGTGTATAACAAAAGGCATGACTCGCTCTGTGTGTGTATGTGTGTGTGCATATGCATGCATGCATGAATATTGGAGACTTCTACCATGAGCGTGATGTTTTCTTCTCCTTGGCATAGATGATGACTTTAGAAGAGAAAAAAGTTCTTTGATGAATCACTGGCCTGGAATTTCTACAACAGGATTTAAGATGCTTTAGTGATAAGTTTTTGCAAAAGTATCAAGGTCACAACTAAATGAAGAACTAGTTTTTCTCAGAGGTATTCCCAAGACTTACTGAAATAGAACTCAATTTTAGGACACAGTGGAAAAGTGAATGACATCTGTGCTGTTCAAAGGAGAGTTTGAATAATATCAATAAATTTTATATCTATGTAGATATGAATATACTTGAAGTTAGATGACGTTTTTAAGAAAGCAAATGACATAAATTCTTTTTTTAGACTTCATAACAAAAATCATTTATTAAGTAGCCGCAACCTAACAAACCCTGCTCTTCCCCTTCCTGCCTGGGAGGGGGCTCCTTGGTGTTCAGAGTCACAAAGTAGGGGTCCAAGTGGGGAGGGGCTCCTGGTTCCTCCCCACAGGCCTTGCTGTCAGCCATGGATCCAGTGATGAAGATGATGAAGACAGTGATGACAATGAAGAAGAAGAACTAAAAGTTTGTCTTGGACTGTGATGAAGCATGGAGAATGCACACTTCAGGGAGCCCAAAGCTGGCTCCCCTGATGCCTAGCACAGTGTCTGACAGGTTTAGTTGAGAAATATACTATTATGGAGTCTGCAACAGATTGTTTTATGAAATATGCTCATTATGTTCACCCACTTCTCATGATTTTTTGTCAGTACTAGTTTAGACATGGATACTTTTATAAGTAAATATTCCTTTAAGTTATGAAAAATCTTGGTCATTATCATAGTTGTAAGGGGATCACTGATTCTCTGGGTGTCTTCTAAGGCTACTTTTGGCTAAAAGCAGAGCATCTTCAACATTTTTGGTGTGGTATTTTTTCTCTACTGAAGAGAAACAAGGAAACTGCCACTGATCCTAACTCTAACCATGAAGGGTGTATTGGTTATTGCTACAGGAGGAATAGAGAGGAGCAAGAGGAACAGATTTCCACTGGGAAAGAGCTCATGATTGCCAGTGAGGGAAAGCACAATCAGACGGTGCAAAAGGTGTCAAAAAGTTGAGAAATGAAAGATTCAATGGCATGATACCAAGGGAGGGCAGATAATTCAGGTGGTGGGGGAAGCTTACCAAAATTCAGTTCTAACTCTGAAAAGGTGGTGCTAAGGGGTGGCTTGGAAAACTTTAGCTTTCTCCCCTCACTAATCTCCATTAGCCCTTTACCAAGCCCTAATAATGAGAATAATACAATTATATTATTTATTTATATGAATAATGGGAATCTTATTAGCCTCATTTAAAGTGTGAAAGCAAGCTTATTAATCTATTTTAATTTGTCTGTAACATACATACAGTATAAGCAAAAGATACTTGCTTAATATTATTACCACCTCAAAGCAAGACCTAGCTCTTGTTTCAGTCAGATTTCTACCATCCCTAAGGTCCTTTTACAATTCTGGAGCTAATAGTCTGACTGTCCTATTGCTAATCATCTGAATAAGCAAATAGAGAGACCTAAAGAAACAAACAGTTCAGATTCTTAAAAATCTGTTATGTAACAAAAAAGATGGAAAGAAAGGTATATACAAGGATAACAATAAAAGAGCAGTAAACACCAGTAAAAGTGGTGTCAGGAATGCTAAAATCCCAAGGGTTGAAGCCTGGAAAAATGACAAGGATTAAAATAGATTTTTTTCTTTTTTTTGAGATGGAGTCTCACTCTGCTTCCCAGGCTGGGGTACAATGGTGTGATTTTGGCTCACTTTGACTTCTGCCTCCTGGATTCAAGCAATTCTCCTGCCTCAGCCTCCCAAGTAGCTGGGATTACAGGCACCCACCACTATACCCAGCTAATTTTTTTGTGTTTTTAGTAGAGATGGGGTTTCACCATGTTGGGCAGACTGGTTTCGAACGCCTGACCTCAAGTGATCCACCTGCCTTGGCCTCCCAAAGTGCTAGGATTACAGGTGGGAGCCACTGCACCTAGAGACAATAGATTTTTTAGAAGCCATGTTCAGAGAAAATAAAAGTTAGCAACATATTGACTATTCAGCAAAAAAATCCGATCTTTTCAACCCATGTTTTTTGTGTGTGTGTCATGCAGAATGTTCTTTGTGTCAAAAGGTGAAATAGACAGTGGTAAAGAGTATTCGGGACTGGGGCCAGGAGGTGGTATTACAAGAGGACTTTTGGCTTTTTTTTTTTTTTTTTTCTGTCAGCCAACTTTGAGTGCAGTGGCTTGATCATAGCTTACTGCAGCCTCGACCTCCTGGTCTCAAGTGATCCTCACACCGCAGTCTCCTGAGTAGCTGGGACTGCAGGTGTGTACCACCATGTTCAGGTAATTTTTAATTTTTTCGATAGAGACATGGTCTCACTATGTTTCCCAGGATGGTCTTGAACTCCTTGCCTCAAGGAATCCTTCTGTCTCAAGCTCCCAAATTGCTGGGATTACAGGCATGAGCCACTATGCCTGGCTTGACTACTGGTTTTTTGAAATGGCTGTTACCCTCAGGGCTGTCGAAGAACTTCGTTATGACTGTCCTGAGCTGATGCTCATAATTGATTCAGGAATTACGAAAAAGGAAGAAATACCAGAAAACTAGAGATGGGAGAATGTACACATCTTTCAACAAACAAATGCAGGGGTGGGGCAGAAGGTGGAGCCCACAAAATCCATGCCAGTGATCTTGGTGTTGATTTCAACTAGGATTATGAAGTTAGTTCAGAAGTTAAGGTAGGGCTCACTAGGATACAGGAAGAGTTCATGCCAAGTGAATCTTGTCTTCTTTTTGATAAGATCTCTGACAACAGATGAGAGATATATGGTAATAATAGTCAACCTGAACTCCAGCAAGGCACAAGACAATGTTCTGATAGTGGCTGACAATTTATATATTCTACAAACATCTATCAATCCCTTACTAAGTGTGAAGTGCAGAGGATTCAAAGATGAATGTGATATGCTATTGAAGAACTCACAGGCTTGGTGGGAGATAATACACAAATAAATAATCATTATATAAAATAGGGGTTGGAAACTATGACCTATGAACCAAATCTAGCCTGCCACCTGTTTTTGTAAGTAAAGTGTTATTGGAACATAACCATGTCCATTGATTGATAGATTACATATGGGTACTCTCATGCTAAAATGGAAGAGTTGAATAGTTGCAACAGAGGCTACATGTTCTGCAAAGCCTAACTTACTTATTATCTGGCTCTTTCCTGCAAGTTTGCTGACCACTGCAATAAAGCAAAAGTTACTATTAGGAGTATAATCAAAATGCTATGGAAACATAGATGGGAAATCAATTAATTATAGCAATGGGGGTGCATTTGGGAAGATTTCAAGAGGTAGGAGCAGTTGAGTTGTAACTCAATAAAATGATGGGGTCAGGCGTGGCGGCTTTCCCCTGTAATCCCAACACTTTGGGAGGCCGAGGCAGGTGGATCACCTGAGGTAGGAAGTTTGAGACCAGACTGACCACATGGAGAAACTCCATCTCTACTAAAAATGCAAAATTAGCCAGGCATGGTGGCGCATGCCTGTAATCCCAGCTATTCAGGAGGCTGAGGCAGGAGAATCGCTTGAACCTGGGAGGTGAAGGTTACAGTCAGCAGAGATTGTGCCAGTGCACTTTAGTCTGGGCAACAAGAGTGAAACTGTCTTAAAAAAATAATAATATGATGGAAATTTTTAGTAAAAGAAGATTGTAATCCTCTCGTTTTCTTTTCTCCCTCTTCATACTACAGCCTCTTTATTGTTCCCTCTCTCTCTCTCTCTCTCATTTGGTTAAAATTTTCTTTTCAGTATTTCATAAAAGTTTGACTGTATATGCTCCATGTTCCAAGTTAACCTGGTTATAGAGGTCAACAAAGGGCCAGTCTGTGAAGTGTAAAGACAAAGAAGTGGTATTGCTGTGGCAAAATAGGTGGCCAGCAAGTCTTTATTTTAGTAGACATATGCCCAAAAAGGGGGCCAAAATGGTATCTGGAGTAATGAACTGAGGATGGGGAGGGATGTGGTGGTATTGTGTTGAAGAGTTTTACAGTGCACATGCACCTGTCTCTTCTCACATGAGGTAGGGAACCAGACAAGGTGTCCAGCCCAACATTATCAAAAGACAAGTGGGGGAGACCCATGTGTCAGATTTGTCCCTTATCTATGAGGAGCATGAAGAATTAGATATTATTCTTCTTTTGCCAAAAATAAAAGTCTGGAGGCCCAGCAGATCTGCTGGGTGACAGAATAGGGCTAGAGAAGATCAGCTAGAAGGATGGTTTGGATTTAACAGGGAAGTTTAGTAAGGATGAGTGGAAGATCCCATTCTGAGTTTGGAAAACCAAGCACATGACACAGATGAGGGATCATGGGCCTCGTCACAAGGTTAGTCAGGAAGTCAATGTGCTTGTCCTAAGCTTTGGCCTGTGTTTATAGTAGAATAATAAAAGGAAAATAATAATCTTTCTTAACTTTTGACTGAAGACAGGGCATCTTGACTGAACATTCTAGTGTTGCACTATGAAAGGATTAGACAGAGTGGAAGTCGCTCAGGGTGGGATCACCAAGAGGATGAAAAGACCAGAAGCCATTTTATATGTGAACTTGGGGAAGGAACTTAATTTAGACTGGAGATCAGAAGGCTCAGAGGGCACACCACAGCTGTTTTCAAATATTTGTCTTATGGAAATAGTTTTGGACTAGTGTTTGCTTCAGAAGAATTGGGGCCAATTAATGTCAGTGGGGAGTGGGGTTAGATGTTTCTTACAACAGAGGATCTAGAGATTGAGTAGCCTCAGAAAGGTCTCAGTCTTGGCTAAGAAGTCACATGATGGTACTCAACCAAGGAAGGATGGAGGAGGAGAGAGGACATAAAATGGCTATCAACCCTTCTATGTTTTGACCCTGTTAATTAGCAACAAGCTTGATACAATTACAGAAGTTGCACAGGGCTTAAAGAATCAAACTGCAGATCTAGTTTAGAAGTTTCCTTTCCTTGTTTTTTCCTAATGTTTCTCAATCTCTGTTGAACGTATCTCTGGTTTTAAATCCCCAGTCTTGAGGTCATAGCCACTCTTCAAATCCACTCTTGGTGCAGAGCCACATGTTTTTCTTGGCTGTGGTTTTTCAGATCAGCGTGGCTCCAAAATCTTTTGAACTTTTATGTTGCAGAACCTATGGCTAGATTAACATAGTGAATTGTTTCATTAACTGTATTTTTATTCAGACAATTCTCATAATTCTAACTTAATTCCCTTTAGAACTTACTTTCTGTTTCCAACAGAAGCCAAATAGAAAGGTGACATGGCAATGGTGGCTCCCTGGTCCATATCTTTCCTGGGTACCATATTTCCCAATCAGTGGGATAATTTTCTAATCTCTTTTAGCATCTGAGAGAGCTTCTCCTTCTCTTTTCCATCTTGCCAGGTAGCACTTGAAATTTGCAGATAATTTAAGTATCATTGTTAAACGTACTCATTAACCACTTCACTGAAGTGAAAACCCATAGACTTGGTTCACAACACAAACAACTTTCTGTTACAGGGGCTGTATCTCTTTGCTAGTAACAAATCCAAGCTTAACCAGTGTGTATATTTCCAAAATACATCCACATTGAATTTAAAGGGTTATAGGAACAAAACAGTAAAGAGGTTTTTATCCCACTATGTTATTTCTCCCAGATTATGCTGTTGCCTTTTTTTCCCCAGGGGCCCCCAGGGATTGAGCCCAAAGCAACAATCAATGAGGTGGTTTTCTGAATCTGGAAAAGAGAAGGTTTCAGTAGGGAGGGTTTTGTTGTCCTTCAAATGCCACTTTGGGGTTATTTGCTATATCCGTGTCTGGGTCTTATTTACAAACTCAAATGTTAACAAAATAAAAATCCATTGCCCATGTTCTTAAATCAAATAAAAGCAAGCCACCAGAAAAATCCTAATGGCCCCTGTAGCTCTGGGAAAATAGAAGTTGTATGAGTTGAGGAAATCTAAAGATCAAAGCCTTTCTTCTCTTAGATCTAAACCCCCAGCAAGTCTGACAATAGCATATTCCACCAAGAAATAAAAACACTATCTTCTTATGGTTGAAAACAAAAAAGAGACCCAGGCCGCTAAAAAGAGCTTTTCTCCCCCACCAAATGGGCATGCCAAGTAGGTTAGTCTGCCCGTCGTTTATGAGTACTAGCTTTGTGCAAGGGCTGCACTGGACACTGAGATATGAAGGTGATTCATGGCAATCCAGGTTGGTCCTGAAGCTGTTTTGGTCCTCCAGAATCTGGTGATAGTGAGAAGTAGGTGTTGGCAGTAGACCTTATCTCCGCACGAGAAGAGTAGGACAATGTAATTTGGTGGCTTTGGAATTAATGGAATGGAACTGTCGGGATCATCACAGCATTGTCTTGAGCAACAAACTGAACTAGGCTTCCACTCAGCCTCACACATGGTTTCTTCCAATGCACTCATCGTTCACTGTGATTCATACGTCGTTCTAACAAGATGGCAAATGGAAAATGCAGAAAGTAATTAAAATAAGTGTGTGTGGTTTCAATTATCATAATATACAGCCCTGAGCTGAATGTCATTATCAGGGAGAACCTGGAGAAGGGCTGCATTTGAGCATGGAGGACAAATAATTTCTTGGTTTGTCTTTTATAAAACAAATTTAACTCAGAGAAATGGACTGAAGAAAGAGAGGCTTCAGGCTTAAGCTGATAGTTCTTTTCCAAAATTTAAAAACGGGAATTATTTGTCTTTTGGTTGTGATCAAATTTTCTAAGGCCTTATGAATATATATAAACTGACCAGGAGGGCTATAAATGAATTTATACATGGGTTACATGTGACCATGTAAGTTTTGTCTCTTATTGAAACAGAATAACATTGGAATTATAGTTAGTCTTATAAATATTTCTTATAATTATAGCTACACATTTCTGAAATTATTTTCCACAGACCAAATCGTTGGGCAAACAAATATTTGCCTATTTTGAAAGTCTGAAAAGTACTTTATGACAAATAACATATTTATTATTATAAAAAATATAGTAATGCTTATTGCATATGTTGTAGAGAACAGATAAAACTGAAAAGAGAAATTTTTTTTTTTTGCATTTCAATGAAGCTGAGCTAATCTCTATTGTGGTCTTAAAAAATAATGTGTATATATGTGTCTGTATGTTAACATAACCAGTTTTATGCTCTATAATGTTTTCTATTATGATTTTTCTCACTTTCAAATTCATTGAAATGTCTATGAAGTTTTGTTTTTAATGACTGCATAATATTTTATTTTGTGTCTGTGCTATAACATTCAATCTATCTATAGACATCGGGGTCTATTGCCCACATCTTTGGTGCATAAACATTTGACTGCAACCTTAATGGTTTTCTTTAGATGTAGTCCATAAAGTTGAATTTCTGGTTTAAAAGGTATAATGCCATCTTTAAAGGTTTCTCTGGTACAAAGAGACAAATGTTGAACAATTGAATTCAAGATCTATTTTTTCAAGTTAGGAAATTATTTTTGGACTGATTCCTCTACTATAATTTGGTCTTCATGATGCCACAGTTATTCAAACTTTAGAACTATGCAGACTTGGATTCAGATCCTCGCTCTGTTACTTATTAGCTACCTGATGTTGGTCAAATAACTCAACTCCACTATCTAATGTTCTCATCTATAAAATGGGAGCAAGAGGCCAGGTGCAGTGACTCATACCTGTAATCCTGGCAATTTGGAAGGCTGAGGCAGGTATATTGCTTGAGTCCAAGAGTTCGAGACCAGCCTGCATATCATGGTGAAACCCTATCTCTACAGAAAAAAAAATACATAAAATTAGCTGGGCATGGTGACACATGCCTGTAGTCTCAGCTACTTGGGAGGCTGAGGTGGGAGAATTGCTTGAGCCCGTGAGGCAAAGGTTGCAGTGAGCTGAGATGGCGCCACTTCAGTCCAGTCTGGGGACACAGCAAAACCCTTTCTCAATAAAGTCAAATAAAATGGGAGAAATAATAGGTTTTCTGTGAGGATTCAGTGTCTGAGTCTTGCTAGGAGCTCACAGAATACTTGTTTGTTTTTCAAGGAGTGTGCAAACTGATGGAGATGTGGAGGTCAGTTGGATGATGAGGACACAGAAATACAGAATCATACTTGGAGACATTTGCTTCACTCTTTTTAAAATTTATTCTAATATAAAAATTCACGATGGTCAGGGATTGATATAGTTGGATGTTTGTCCTTTCTCAATGGGGAATGTGATCCCCAATGTTGGAGGTGGGCCTGGTGGGAGGTGTTTGGCTTATGGGGATGAATCCCTCATGAATTTTCTGGTGATGTTCTCATGGTAATGAGTGAGTTTTTATGAAATATGGTTGTTTAAAAAGAACCTGGCACCTCTGCCTCTCTTGCTCCTAATTTGCCATGTCATGTGCCTGATCTTTCTTTGCCTTCAACCATGATTGTAAACTTCCTGAGGCCCTCACCAAGAACAGATGCTGGCACCATGCTTCCTGTATGGCCTGAATAACTATGAGCTAATTAAGCCTCTTTTCTTTATAACTTACCTAGTCTCAGGTATTTCTTTGCAATGCAAATGGACTAATATGAAAAATTGGTAGGAGGAGTAAGGTGTTGCTATAAAGACACCCGAAGATGTGGAAGAAGCTTTGAAACTGAATATTGGGCAGAGATTGGAAGAGTTTGGAGGGCTCAGAAGAAGAAAGGAAGATAAAGGAGAGTTTGGAACTTCATAGAGACTTGTCAAGTGGTTGTGACCAAAATGTTGATATAAATATGGGCAATGAAAGGCCAGGCCTACAAGGCCTGAGATGGAAATGGGGAAGTTATTGGGAACTGGAATAAATTTCACTTTTATTATGCCCTACCAAAAACTTGACTGCATTGTGTCCATGTCCCAGGAATCTGTGGAAGTTTGAAATTAAGAGTGATGACTTAGGATATCTGGTGGAAGAAATTTCTCAGCAGCAAAACATTCAAGATGTGGTCTGGCTGCTTCTAACAGGCTAGATCAGATAAAGGAGGAAATAAATGACTTAAAGTTGAAACTTATACTTAAAAGGAAAGCAGAACATTTAACATTTAGAAAATTTGCAGCCTAGCCCTGTGGTAGAGAAGGAAAGAGCATTTTCAGGAGAGAAATTCAAGCAGGCTGTGGAGCAACCACTAGCTAGAGAGATTTTCATGACTAAAGAGAAGCCATGTGCTAATATCCAAGATAATAGGAAAAAGTCCTTGAAGGCATTTCAGAAATCTTTGAGGTAGCTCCTCCCATCACAGGCCCACAGGCCTAGGAGGAAAGAATGGTTTCAGGGGTCAAGCCCAGGACCCCATTGCCCTGCTCATCCTTGGGACACTGCTCCCCATAGTGGCTGCTCCAGCTCTAGCTGCAGCTCAGAGGGCCTCAGGTATAGCTTGGGCTGCCACTCTGGAAGATGCAAGCTATAAACCTTGGCAGCTTTAATGTGGTGGTAAGCCTGCAAGCACATAGAATGCAAGAATAAAGGAGACTTGGCAGCTTCTCCCTAGATTTCAGAGGATATAGGGAAAAGCTTGAGTGCTCAGGTAGAAGCCTGCCACAGGGGGGTGGAGCCCCCACAGAGAGCCTCTATTAGGGACAGTGCCAAGGGAGAAATTGGAGTTGAAGCCCCCATACAAAATCCCCACTGAGGGTACTGCTTAGTGAAGCTGTGGGAAGGGGGCTATCATTTATCTTGAAATCCAGAAGGACTCTTTCAGAAAGCTCCTAGAACTGATAAAAGAATTCAACAGAGTTTCCAGATACAAGATAAATATACCAAAATCAGTAGCTCTTCTATACACCAACAGCCACCAAGTAGAGAATCAAACGAAGAGCTCCACCCTTTTTATAATAGCGGCAAAAAATAAAATAAAATACTTAGAAATATACTTAACCAAGGAGTTTAAAAGCTTCTACAAGGAAAATTACAAACACTGCTGAAAGTTGCAATCTATCCATCTAACAAAGGCCTAATATCCAGAATCTACAAAGGACTTAAACAAACTTACAAGAAAGAAACAAACAACTCCATCAAAAAGAGGGCAAAGGATGTAAACAGATACTTCTCAATAGAACACGTTTATGCAGGCAACAAACATATGAAAAAAAGCTCATCATCACTAGTCATTAGAGAAATGCAAATCAAAACCACAATAAGATACCATCTCACACCAGTTAGAATTGCAATCATTAAAAAGTCTGGAAACAACAGATGCTGGTGAGGATGTGGAGAAATAGGAACACTTTTACACTGTTGGTAGAAGTATTAATTAGTTCAACCACTGTGGAAGACGGTGTGGCAATTCCTTAAGGATCTAGAAATAGAAATACTATTTGACCCAGCAATCCCATTACTGTGTATATACCCAAAGGATTATAAATCATTCTACTTTAAAGACAGACACATGTATGTTTATTGCAGTGCTCTTTACAATAGCAAAGACTTAGAACCAACCCATCACACAATGGGGCCTGTTGGGGGCTGGGCGGCAAGTGGAGGGAGAGCATTAGGACAAATACCTAATTCATGTGGGACTTAAAACCTAGATGATGGGTTGATAGCTGCAGCAAACCACCATGGCACATGTATACCTATAACAAACCTTCATGTTCAGTACATGTATCCCAGAACTTAAAGTAAATAAAATAAAAAAAAAATATATATATATATACAACACAAATAAATAGAAACACATCACATCCTCATGGACGGGTATAATCAATATTGTGAAAACTACCATACTGCCAAAAGCAATCTACAAGTTCAATGCAATCCCCATAAAAATGCCACAACCATTCTTCATGAAATTTTTAGAAAAAACAATTCTAAAGTTTATATGTAACCAAAAACGACCCTGTGTAGCCAAAGCAAGACTAAGCAAAAAGAAGAAATTCTGGAGGCATCACACTACCTGATTTCAAACTATACTATAAGGCCATAGTCACCAAAACAGCATGATACTGATATAAAAATAATCACATAGATCAATGGAACAGTATAGAGAACCTAAAAATAAACCCAAATACTTCCAGCCAACTGATCATTGAGAAAGCCAACAAAAATATAAAGTGGGGAAAGAGAGAACACCCTTTCAACAAATGGTGCTGGGATAATTGGCTAGCCAAATGCAGGATAATGAAACTGGACCCTCATCTCTCACCTTATACAAAAATCAACTTAAGGTACATTAAGGACTTAAATCTAAGACCTGAAACTATAAAAATCCTAGATGATAACATTGGAAAAACCCTTCTAGACATTGGCTTAGGCAAGGATTTAATAACTGAGAACCCAAAAGCAAATGTGATAAAAACGAAGATAAATACCTGGGACCTAGTTAAACTAAAGAGCTTTTCCACAGCAAAAGGAACAGTCAGCAGAGCAAATAGATAAACCACAGAGTGGGAGAAAATCTTCACCTCTGACAAAGAACTAATATCCAAAGTCTGCAATAAACTCAAACAAATCAGTAAGAAAAAAAAGAAACAATCCCATCAAAAGTGGGCTAAGGACATGAATAGACAATTCTCAAAACTCGGGAATGGAAAACCAAATGTCATATGTTCTCACTGATATGTGGGAGCTAAGCTATGAGGATGCAAAGGCCTAAGAATGATACAATGGACTCTGGGGACTTTGGGGGAAAATGGAGGGGGACAAGGGTTAAATGACTACAAATATGGTGCAGTATATACTGCTTGGTGATGGTGCACCAAAATCTCACAAATCACCACAAAAGAACTTACTCATGTAACCAAATACTATTTGTACCCCAATAACTAATGGGAAAAATATGAAAAAAGTAAAATAAAAAAGTGTATTATTTTTACACTTAAGAAAGAGGAATAACTAGAGATGAGAAAAGACTACGGTGCTTTAGTTCTCAATGTATAGCTTTCCCAATCACTTCACAGTGGGTTGTTTTTTAAGAGATAGTTTAAATTAAATGTAATAAATACTGAATTCCAAAATGCAGAATCAAGTAGTTTAGAAAGATGTAAGCATTATTTCTTGTCATTTAGGGCTGCTATAATAAAATATGATAGAAGAGACTGAGTGGCTTAAATGCCAGAAGTTTATAAGAGGCGATTGGAATAATGAGGAACTGGTTAGTAAGAGGTGAATAGAACTCAGAAGAATACAAGAATAGCAGATATAAGGAGCAACCACTACATCTAGGGCCGAGATGGAACAAAGGATGAACCCTGCTTGCCCCAGAGCTGAGATACAAACCTCATTGGAGAGGGCATGGCCATGGCTAACTGGATGCTGGAGAAGTCACTGAGGTGCTGTGCTGGCAGAATTTGTTGGAAATCAGCCCTCTGGGGCCAGGGGAAGCATCCACAAGAAGTGCCACACCTGGGAACATGCCTTGAACCTTCCCAAGAGGGAGGTACGGCAAGTAGTTCACTAGGACATGCCTTGCCAGTGGCACGCCACTGTGAAGTTGCCTTAGGGATGCTAGAGGAAGCTGCTGACCACTGGGTACTTCTGGATGCTGCACACTGTGGGAGCTGGGTGCAGGAGGAGTCACCTGCATTGTAGGGACAGGTTGCTAGTGAAGCCATGTGTGCTCTTCTCAAGTGAGACGCACACCAGAACCAGGAAGGGAAATCCCTTTTTCCTCCAGTGTACCTCCCACACCATCAAGTGGCAAAGCCTGTCATGCTCACTGGCAATGGAGAAATATTTACAGCACAGTACCACAGAGAAAGCAATAAAGGGTGGATCTGGAGCTCAGGTACAATACTTTGATAATTGCTACAGTTTCTCTGGTTACTCAGTTTCCATACATACTCTTCCACATACATTTGAACTTCTGTACAACAATGAAACAACTCTATATTTCTCCCAAACAAGATGCAGCTATCCTTTTTACAAGTAAAATTCTTAGCCTCTTCCCCAAATGAAGCGACACACAGTCCCAACAGTCATTGTATCCATCACTGGCTATATTTATTATTCATCAAATTCTATAAAAGGCCCACTACCTACAAACTAAGTTGTAAAGTCAACCTCCAACAACTTGTATATAAAACCAAAAAATAAGGCGATAGAAGCAAATGTTAACATACAAATGAACACACACACATAGCAAGCAAGAAGAAAATATGCAAAGCTACTACACATGTTGTTTCTCTAATTGGTCATGAGGCTGGGTAATTGATGTCAGTGGCTTCCTTCTTCTATCACCTTTATCATATTTCTTCTGCCTTCCACCCAGAATCTCAGTTAGTTGGAATTTTTTACCTGGTAGTGTAACCCAAACCTTCCAGAACGGTCTGAATCCTCAATTGTCCTCTCTTTTGTTGGTTGCTATGATTTTCTACTGAACTTCACTACTGTGCTTAGGAGTGCTAGGAATCCCAAGGAATCCTCTGTGTTACAGAAATAGTTATTCTTCCCCTAATTTTTGTACTTAATTTACCCTTGGTAATTGGATAAATTTATCCCCCAAAGAATAATCATTTTTTCTGTCCTCTATTCAGTGGTATAGGCCTAAAATGGCCAAGTTCCAAATCAGTGGAACCAGTTTTGTGCCCCCAGACTGAAGTATTCCTTCCATAGGAACAAAGACCTACAAACTAGCATAGTTCAAGGTTTCTGGTAAAGGAAGCATCAATTCTGAGAGTGAGGTATTAGATATAATGAAGAGAAGAGCCACTCTCATTTCTACTTCTCAGCTCATAAATCTGTATATTCTGCCGTGAGGAAGATAGCAGCAGGTACTAGCCTGTGATTCAAAGCATATATTGTATTCTCTAAGAAACTTCTTTTTAGGGTGCAGGGTCTCAACTGAGACCCTGAGTCGCTGTAAGCCATTCCTCCTTCCGATTAGCTAGCCAGTTTATTTCATGTGTTTGAGACCATTGCTGTACTGCCTTCTCTGTGAAATGGAGTTTGTTGATCAGAAGCAATGCTATGGAGCATGTCATGATGATGGATAAAGCATTCTGTGGGTCTATCAGTGGCAGTACTCAACTACCATCTTCTCTGTTACCAAGGAAGGCAAATATGTATTCAGAATATGTGTTTGTTGCAGTGAGGACAAAATCTACACCCCATCTATTTTGGAAGGAATCTAGTCCCATTTAATCAACTTGCTGTGAGATGGTGGTCTGTATCCCTCGGAAATGGCGCCATATCTGGGGATCAGTGTTGGTCTTTGACAGATTAGTCACGCTTAGGTCATTTCTAAGGGAAGTCCATGTTGTTGAGCCCATGCAAAGTCTCTGTATTTGTCTGTTTTCATGCTGCTGATAAAGACAAAATGAGTGTATCATTTTGTCCACTTGATTATTAAAAGCCTATTCTTGGGAATTCATAGGGAGCACAAATATCTTCCTCATTAAAGTGATCATAAGGAAGCCATAGGCATGGATTGAGAGAGAGGAGGCAATGCAATAGGAATTGTGTGGAAATCTGAGTGACGTGCTTTTGCAGCCTTCTCATACCTTTCAAACTTGTTTGATCTTAGTCTTCCAGTTTATGATAGAATGCTGCTGTGCACTCTCAGCTTATGGCTAGGCAATGCTCAGTGCATCATGGGAAGTTCAGGACTCATGGTCACCTGATGTTCCATGATTAGGTGTTCAATCTCTATCAAGGCCCCGTAGCTGCTTCCCAAAAAGAAAAAAAAAGTTATCTGCAAAAAAGGACATAAATTGTTGTCTACATCCCAGAGGTTTGCATTATGAGTCTTCTTTTGTATTTGCCAGAGATTCTAGACATCTTATTTGCCACAGAGATTTCAGATATCACTGAATCAGTTGGATAATAAGGATGAAGTGGTAGAGAGGCTTGTAACTATATTGTTTCCAAAATTCAAAAAGGCCTCCCAAGCATTATGCCTTTTATTTGGGTGTAGGTGGTATGAAGTGCAGCAATTTATATTTAACTTTGGAGGGGATATCTTGACTTGTTCCAGACCTTTAAACCCTTAGAAACTTCACTGAGGTGACTGGGGTCCCCTGAAATGTAGTCGGGCTTGTCTTTGATATATCTTACTAAGATGTTAAGTACTTGCTCCATCCTGCTCATTACAGCCCATCAGCATAATGTTGTCAATGTAGTGGGTAAGTGTGAAGTTAGTGAAGCATAAAGACAATCAAGATCTCTGCAGACTACATATGGCAGAGAGCAGGAGAATTGATACAGCCCTGAAGCAAGACTGTTTCCCCTGTAAGCTAAAAACAAACTACTTCCAGTGGTCCTTGCAAATTAGTGTGAAGCAAAAGGCACTAGTTACATATCATGTGCCTGTGGCCATGTTTATATGCTCTAGCAAAGATACTACATGTAGGTCATTAGCTGTAGTTGTTACCACCTGATTAAGACTGCGATAATCCACAGTCATTCTCCAAAAGCCATCAATGTCTACATAGGTCAAATTAGTGAGTTAAATGAGTGTGTGATAGGTGCCATCCTTGCTCCTTTCGAGACTGTTATGGTGGCATTAGTCGCTGAAATTCCCCAGATATACTACCTTGGTAGAAACGGGAAGTTCCCGTGGCCCTTATCCCATGGTAATTCTTCCAGTTGCTGAGTGTGTCTATTGCAATTATACATTCAGAGACTGCAGAATAACTGCAAAGTAGGTCCATGAACCAGCTGGGTCCACTGTAATTTGGAATTGATGTATGACTCCATCTATCTCTGCAGAGCTCATGGTGGCATTTTCAGTCTCTAAAAATTAGTGTCAATTCAGGGCCAGTGTTTAGTAATCTTTGAAGGTTCGGGTATTTCTTTTTTACAATGTATAGACACTCTAGTACATGGCTGCATGTCCTTTGGGGAGACTTGGAGGAGTATTTGCAGTGTGAACTTATGGATTCTTTTGAGGCAAATCCTATCACAAATTAAAATAGCTAGGAAATATATGAGAATTAACATATATTTATCTGAAAATGTAATTTATTGGTTAATTAATCAAATGGCATGGTGAACATTTCTTGTAAAAGATAGGGCACAGAAGAAAACATCTTGTTTTTGCCTGATTTTCCAGCTAAAATTAAGGTCTGGGGCATTTCAAGGGCATCATCACTCAAACCCTGGCTCTCTGCAGACTTGCAGTAATATTTATAATGACGTGCTGATATTAGAAACAAGAAATGAAAGCCGAGAGAATCCTTCTCTTAGAGACCAGAAAGCAGCTGATTATTATGACAAAGGTCTTTGCAGCCAGCAAAGGTCAACTTGTCACCTTTGCTCTAGCTGCAAATCCTTTTCATTGAGCTGCCTTTGAAAAGTGACTTAGACCATGCATGTGCTTCCTATCTGAAAATATAAAGTAGTAGAGAGCCTAGAAATTTTAAACACAAAAATAAACCAATTTAATGTGAGCAAAATGCTTCAAAATGTTGCCAAATTAAGGAAAAACTCAAATTCATACTTGGTCCCCAAGCTCTGTTGAAAAGTGTAGATTCCATTGTTTACTCCATTGCATATTTTATTAGTCCTGCAAATAACAACTAGATAGCTTGGCTTGAGGATCATCCTTCCCTTCCTGAATGTACAGTTACTGCTAATGAGCAGGTAGATTGTTTGAAGTGGGCAAGAAGCAAAGTGCTTTGGAGAAACCACAAACTAGAAAACCTGATGAATAATTGACAGTTTAATAGCCAAACAAACACAGTCCAGAAGCTTGATTTGGCAAGTCAAATCAAGAGGGCACAGCATTACTTTCTGGAAAGGAAAGCCACATTTGACTTTTGTGCTAGAAGCCTTCAGAGTTCAGGTTGCTGGCCACTAAAGAAAACAATTCATTTAAAAGAGCTGATTTGATATTTTTGTCACCAAGGTTCATTTGCCCAAGGCCTCTCATAAAATAACTTGTTTTTAGTTTTAGATAATTTTAAAGCCATACATTTTCCTCCTTCTCTAATTTAAAAATCAATGTTAATACTTATTAGACATTTTATCTGATTAAATATTAGGTCTGGTTTGCTTTTTAAGGTTTTATCCATGTCTTTTAAAGTGGTGAACACATTAATGATGTTCCATTACTGGAATGTTTTTTCTCTCACTCTTCACTTCTGATGACTATTAATATACTAATTGCAAATAACAAATGAACAAAAAACAAAATACAGTTATCAGCTTTATTGTTTTTGAAAATGATAACCATCCAGAGACAAATTTCTTATATATTTTTTCTAATCTCTCCTAGGTAAATGTTTACATAACTTCTGGCTAGAGTATATAGCATAACTTTAAAATTATTTCATATGTTAGTGTATTCATTCAACAGCTCTGAACCTACTTCAGTAATATTTTTCACTGACTCTTTAAAATTCACATTTATTGATTGAAGGTCACATACATATAAGCCTGCCTTATCCAATTTCTTCTTTTTGGTTTACTGTATTATTAGTTGTGTGGTTATTTGTCACTTTGGGGGTGAGAGACGGTGTTGCATAATAGTGTAAATTATCACCTTCCCATTTACTTTTAAAAATACCTAACTTAGGCCAGGTACACTTTGTAATCCCAACACTTTGGGAGGCTGAGATGGGCAGATCACAAGTTCAGGAATTCGAGACCAGCATGGCCAACGTGAAATCCCATCTTTACTAAAAATACAAAAAATAGCTGGGCATGGTGGTGGGTGCCTGTAATCCCAGCTACTCAGGAGGCTGAGGCAGGAGAATTGCTTGAACCCAGGAGGTGGAGGATGCAGTGAGCCGAGACTGCGCTATTGCACTCCAGCCTGGGTGACAGATCAAGACTCCGTCTCAAAACAAAAAAAAAACACCTAGCTTTCACATTTATTGAAGCACTTTAAATGCCAGTTACTCGGCTTCAAAAGAAGTAGGGCTTTAGTTTGAGAACCCTTACGTCTCTATAAAAGTCTTTGTAAGGAGAATAGTCTCAGACCATAAATGATAAAACACAGTTTAGTGGGAGAAGAGTCTAAGGTACACATCAGCATTTGTAGGAGACCCTCCCTTAGTGACATTGAATGAGTCTTGCTCTCTGTATTCAAGTGAATGGCAGCATCCTAAATGGAGAAGAAATCTGTACAGAGGAGCACCTCTAGTTGGGTGCAAATACCTTGATTTTCAGAGGTGGAAGATAGCAGATGCTGGACATGGCAGAAGAGAACCAGTATAGATTCACTAAGGAAAATCTGGAAAAAGTAACAAACAAAACATTGGGTAACTGTTAGTGGGTGTTTTTAATAGGTTGAACCACATGAAATTGCTGCTATTGAAGCATTCTTGACCTAGAAAAAAAATTTCATAAGACTTGATCTACTGAATACTGTGTGTTTTGACTTCAACAAAGCTTTAGAAAGCTTTGCAAGAATGAGATGATGAAAGCTAAGGTGGGTTCGCTGCTAAGTCCCAGAGTATGACTAATGGCTCAATGTCACCTTGACCAGGGTCTCTTGTTGAGTACTAAAGGGCTCCAACCTTGGCTCCAGCCTCTCCAATGTTTTCATCAATGTCTTAGTAAAGCTGCACAAGGCAGACTTATTAAATTTAGAGGAAACATGAATTAAGAAATATAACCAATACTGAGTTTAGATTGCAAATTACCTCAACTAACTAACTATCAAGGTTGAAATTCAAAAATTAAGTAAACAGCAATGGATGCAGGTTCTTGTATTTACAGTCATTGAGTTCATCAGCCCTCACTGAATCCCTACCGTGTGCCAGACACTGTTCTGGGTAGTGGTCATACCATGATGAACAAACCAGCTGGGATCCTAGCTTGGAGCTTGGGTTAACAAAATAGACAAAAAACAAACTATCCATTTTCCAAGGTAGGAAAGGAAAAGAGAGACCATCAATGCAATAGGCTCTTGTGAACAAACTCTGGAGGTTTTGGATCATCTGGAGCTTCAGTGCCACATTCTGGAAACCTATGTGTCAAGAATTGTACTAAAAGTATCAAGTGTACTAAAAGTAAAACGTGGTATGTTTGCTAAAAGAAAAAGAACCAATAACATCTTAGGGGTTTGCCATCATTATTCAATGTTTAGCCCATTGAAAGTGACATGCACACAGTCTTCTGGGCTTTTCAGATCACTCCAAGGGTGAGTTTAGGGATGGGGTGGGTGGGAGGAATAACATATTTTAAAAGGGATGTTGACAAATCAGAGTGTATTTAGACAAGGAGAATTAGGATGTTAAAGGATCTGGAAGTTATATATTTCAAAGAATAGCTGAATTAACTGTGGAAAAATACACACTAAAAGCAGACATACTAATTGTCCTCAAGTATTTGAAGGGCTGACAAATAGACAAGGAAGGAAGTTTACTCTTTTTTGCTCTATTTAACAGAAATAGCATAAAGCAATGGAAATTCCAGAGACTGTAATTTTTATTTTGGAATAATAATGACACATTTCCTATATAGAAGTTGTCCATCAATAGAACAGGATGGTTCCTGAGGTAGTGAGCTTTCTGTCTCTGGAAGTTTTTAACTGGAGGATTGATGGTCATAGACAATGGGACAGCATTTCTGCATTGGATAAGAAGTAGGAGAGGTTCCCTAGTGGGGTACATCCAGCTCCACATCTGATTTTAGTGCTGTATTTGCATGTATTTATGTGAGGATATAGTCAATGGTTGGTTTTCTTTCTCTTCAAAGGAAAAAAGAACCGTATATGTTGAAGTTTGAGGATAGGTTTCTCCGAAGATTTTGGGACCAGTCTAAGTTAGAATTGGAGAGTCACTCCAAATTAAGTATAGAGATGCTAGAAAGGATGAGGAATGGGCCACAAGGCTGCTAGAACTGGCTTAGGGATAGGATCATAACTGGAAGCAGGCAGGCAGCCAGTGCAAGGAGGTGAGGCTTTAGTCCAGTTGCCACAGTTAGACCCTGGGCATGACGGTGGGATCTTAGCTAGGACTCTGGGTTGCAAGTGGCAGAAACTCTAACTCAAAGTGCCTTAAACTAAAAGGAGATTTGTTGATTCATGCAATTAAACAGTCCAGGGGTTAATCTAACTTGAGGTATAGTTGAATCCAGATGCTCCAATTATCTATTTCTTTCCCTCCAACCCTTTTGTTTTCCTCTACGTGGCTTACATCTGCCATGTAGGAGGGTGCCTGACAGAACAGATATTTAACAAAGATTAGTTAAATGCATAAATGAATGAGCCCTTCAGCTTGGCAACCCCAGCTGAAATCTGCATAGCCAATATCCTAGGTGGACTCCAGTTTAGTCCGACCTGACCATGTGCTTAAATTGAAACCAATTACTGGTGATGGAGAGGATGGAACAAACTGGGCTGGATTGGCTGGGCCTAGGAATAAACAATACTTTGTTCAGTTTTATCTCTCCATCCTTCCTTGTAGGCTCCTTTAGTGAATGGCCTTTTACCTTTCTTTTGTATCCTCTACAGAGACTGGCATAGTACTAATGCAAAGTTTTTAGTGAACAAATGTTTGTTCATTTTTCCTCTGACCAGAAAGGCTCTTAAGAAACAAAGGTGCTAAAATAAGTGGTTTTAACATCTCCTTCGAAAACTATGCAACAAAAGATATGAATTAATTCAGAACTTCATATATTGCTTCCAGGTAATTTTCATGTGCATAAATATAAGTGGCAAATAGGAATTTGGCATTCATTCTGGTCACCATAGAATGTATTCTTTCAACATTTTAATGCAATTAAAAGAATAAAATTTAATGAATATCTTCTTTAACAGGAATAATTTTCACAGAAAAGTTTATCTTTCCATTGTCATATTAGTGGTGGGGAAAAAAAATCAAACTTCTATCTCTGGAGCAGAATCAAGGAATGGTTCATTTTTAATACATTTTCACACAATTTTTACCTTCTCTATAATCAGAACCTGACTCCAAGGGTTGCACTGCCCTCTTCATCAGCAGCAGGGCTGTGTTATAGAAATACTAGAAAATGGTACTGAAAATGAATTCAAGCAAATAAAAGGAACTTTACTAGTAGGCTCTTCTTTCTAAGTCTATGGGGAGCTGACTTTTCTCAAATGCTGGAATGTTTCAGTGATTTGGGCTAGCAAGAATAGGATAAAAAATCATTACAGACTGCAGAGGACGATGTTTTTCTAAAGGAAGAGATTCTTTTTTCCTTGGAGAATCCTGCCATTTTATTAGATTGATGCAAAAGTGCTTGCAGTTGTTGTCTAATTTTAATGGCAAAAACAGCAATTACTTTTGCAGCTACCTAATATATTTGAAATGGCCTTGCAATGATGCAACAACAATCTGTGTGTCTCCCCTTTTCCTTCCGACTCTAACTTAACAGAAATGGAAATATACCCATGTTCACTGTAAAATTAAATATATTTGCAGTGTATTTATCCTACCTGATCACTATTTAGCTCTTAACCGTGTTCTTACCACATCATTATTGTAGCATTATCTCCTGAGAGTTACTGTGTGTAAGACACATGATGATTTTAAAAAAAAAATGTATGCGACTGATACCTCATATAAAAACAGGCCTATCATTATTTTATAGGCAGACCTGGTATTAAAGTGTCTGAAAATCAATAAAGGCTACTTTGATAAATATAACTCTGGCATTCAGAATGAATAAGACATGAAACATCATTTTACTTGTGTGCATATTTATCTTTTGTTTGAATCTTGTCTTTCTCTGTCAGCTTCTCAGAATTGAGGTTAGATAAACTGCTGGAGGGAATGAAAATGATGATGATGTTGTACTGCAGTTGTAACCAGAACATGTTGGGAGAATTTTGTGAGTGGTGTTTTATTTATATTCTGTATTTACATAATGGCCACAGATGTTACTGTTTTTCCTACCTATTACGGTAGAGGACATTTGTGGTGGAGGACATGTATATAATTAACTCCTTGCAAGTACTGTATTTTGCAAATAGATGGAAAAATCTACTTAACAGGTCTAGATATCTTATAATGTTCTTTTCGGAAAGTCTAATCATCCAAAAGACATCAGAACCACTACTACCAAATGCAATGAACAGTTTAAAAGACGTGACTAGTGATGTCCTATTGGTTTGACAAATAATCTTACCTTAAGATGGAGAAAAATCTGTCTAGGGGAGATGGACTTAAGGGATTGCTTGTTTAAACCTTCCACATTTCTTTTTGTAGCATTTTGTAAGTGCTGCTAAGTGATATTTGCCACTTGCCACTTGAGGAAATTGTAGCTTAGTGCCTTCAGAATCTCTACAAAATGACTTGGGTATTAAAATACTTTTGCTAGCTTAGAATTTAAGCTATAAATGCAACGGGTGGAAAGGGCAAATGGAATATTTTATAAGCATGAACTTCTTTAAAAATTGACCTTTCTCTAAGGGTTTTTATTGTTTTTCAAAATATTAGATGCATCATGGAGAATTTTAGTAAATACAAAACACTCTTTGGAATCACAGTTAAATTTTGAATCATTCAGATTCCGGCTTTTTTCATATAGGCCATAACCAACATGTTACCTTCTGAAGTTTCAGTGACCTTCTACTTAATTGTGCTAGACAATGAAAATTTAGTCAATATTCTTTAGCATTCCTTTTGCTTAGTAACTTGTATTCATTTGTAGTTTTCTGATGTCAACCTGATTGATTTTGCATATCTGGGTGGTGGTACATCTTTTAGAAGGAAGACTTGCTTTCCAGAATGTACTGATATTGATTGTCATTATATTGCAGCCAGAGAGATTACGAACATGCACTTAGAATTTCACCTAGTTTACTTAGGGTCCTGGTTGACAGAATTTGATTTATATATAGACACTGTGAATGGCCCCTTGCAGATATTACATGAGGGCAGTAGGAAAGCTCTGCCTAGAAATCTTCCATTTCTAGGGAGCCTGAAATTCCGCTTAATGATATTTATTACTTGGGGTTAAACATTGTTTTCTTTGGTTAACCTTATTGTAAAACTATAAACTTTAGTGTGAAGTAGTTTCTCCTAATTGTATTTACTTGCTGTTATGGAAATATAAACTTTCTTGGTGGGAAGATAGTTTTAAATGAAGAAAAAACACTATATATAAAAATATATTTTGGTGGTAAATCCAAGTTCCTTCAAAAGTTTTGCTAATGGCCAATCTTGATGGGTGAAAAAGATCTTTTTCAGAAACCCTCGCTTTAAAAAAAATTGATGGATAGTACTTGACATATTTTTGGGGTACATAGTGATATTTTGCTACATACAATGTGCAGTGATGGAATCAGGGTAATTAGCATATTCATCACCTCAAACAATTACCATTTTGTTTGTGTTAGGAACATTCAAAACCTTTTCTTCTATTTGAAAATATATGTTATTCTTAATTATAGCCACCTTGCAGTGCTATAGAACACTAGAACTTATTCTTCCTATCTACCTGTAATTTTGTATCCAACCAAGGTCTTCCTGTTTTCCCCCTCCCACCTACTCTTCTCAGCCACTAGCAACCACTGTTCTACTTTTTTTTTTTTTTTTTTTTTTTTTAGACGGTGTTTAGCTCTTGCTGCCCAGGCTGGAGTGCAATGGTGTGATCTTGGCTCACCACAACCTCTGCCTCCTGGGTTCAAGCGATTCTCCTGTGTCAGCCTCCCGTGTAGTTGGGATCATAGGCATATGCCACCACACCTGGCTAATTTTTGTATATTTTTAGTAGAAACGGGGTTTCTTCATCTTGGTCAGATTGGTCTCGAACTCCTGACCTCAGGTGATCTGCCTGCGCTGGCCTCCCAAAGTGCTGGGATTACAGACATGAGCCACAGCACCCAGCCCACTGTTCTACTTTCTATTCTATCAGGTCAATTTCTTAAGCGTCTGTGTATGACTGAGAACATGTGGTTATCTTTTCTAGTTACTTCTAATTCTGGTTAACCAGTACTGTAGGTTACAAAACAGTAAACACAAACACAGAATGATCCAATTTTTTGCAATAAAAGAGAATAAAACAGGTTACAAATGCTGTATACTAAAACAGATTGATAGTTTTGTGGGTTTTTTTTCCCCCAGATTGATCCTGTTATTCCTTTTTGCAAATAAAAAAAACAAAATAAAACCTGTTAATTATCTGGGATAGAGTAAATGGAATTTGGATTAACAGTGATAGAAATAATAACAATATAGTTAGCTAAAAAGTGACATTTCTAAAATAACTGAAAACATGTATATATTAGAGATCTCTGTCTTTTGGAACTACTTGGTAACCCAGCTGGTCACTCTATGATAGGAAATCACTTTTCTGGTAGAGTGCAGTTGTTGAAAATAACATTAATTAGTGGCTTGACAGAGATGTCTGTGAATTGAGGTGTGAGGCAATGAGGGATAACAATGCTCTTATCCCTATTACCTGCTGGAGTAGATTCTGCCCCAGAGTGAATGGAGGAGGCTCACAACATAGTGGACCCTTGAATAGGGTTGAGATGAGGGCAGAGTTCATGGGGTGATGATGACTTGTGAGGCCAGTGAATAGGGATAAAACCATGCCTTGTGCTAGCTTTTATTGTCTGTACTATCTTGCTGGGTCCTTCAGAAGGGTGAGAGGATAATTTGCTCACTGATAAACTAACGATGATGCACCAGCTTCATTTGAAATAAGGAAAGATTATTTCTACAACTGAATAGTAATGCAAGTTGACATAAGAGCAACCATAGAATAGTAAATCTTAAAAAATGTTTTCATTGTTAAATGAATGCTATGCCTCCTGTTGACTGGTTCTGTTCTCATTGTGATTTGGGATTAGCCATGACTTCCTTCTCTTCAAACTACTATTATTATTGATTGCATGCTTAGAATAGTCATTAGAGGCAAATGCACCAGGTTTGCAGTAGTTATCTCTGGATAGAGCTATTATGAGCGATTTTTATTGTCTTACCCTTTCCCTCCATTTTCTAAATTTTCTGTCATGAACATTAATTACTTTTGTAGTATGAAAAATACAAGTATATATATACATACTTGTATATATGAATAAAAATATAACAATGATAGGGTATTTTGATCTCTGGACATGATGAACACATTGAACCTAATTCTGCCAGCTGGGGAAGCTATTTCCTTTGCACAGACTGGACTAGTTGGAAGCCAGAGTTAACATTCTTCATAAATGTGTCAAATACATCTCCTCCGCTATTCTAATTGCCTCCCTAAAGGACTGAAGCTGTTAAATTATCAAATGCTTAATTTACTGCAGGGAAGAATGTACTTACCATGCAGGATTATATCAAACAAACATGTCTTAATCTGAATTAGAAAGCTGACCTGTTTGTAAAAGGCCACCCCACTGATACTTTAAGACTTTAAAACCAACAAACAAGAAAGTTTGAAAAAGGGAGGGGTTTCCATTATGTTAAGAAATATGACTTTGGAAACAAATTAATAGAATTACCTTAGTTTTTAAGTGTGTTTTAAAAGATTGTCTTTAGCTCACTGTTAGTATAAATGCTAGCATAGACTCTGAATTTTTAAAAATACAGATCAAAGTCTTACTTTTGCTTAGGCAAAATTCTACTAAATTATATATACATATATATATATATATACACACACACATACATACACACATATATCCATATGTAGATCTATATAATAGCTCTTAAATATTTTATTCATAATTTATTCATTTATTGCTTAATTTTAGAAAAAGACTTGATGTAGCTTATATCCAGTTTCTATGGAAAGAAATATAGTTGTTTTGCTTCTTCAAACAAAGCTGCAGTTAGCATTTTCTCATACATATATCAGAACTTTTACTATTTTTCAGCATAAATAGCCAGAAGTAGGATTACTAAGTGAAACCTTAGGTTTATTGGGTTACAGTTGTGTTTATTTATGTCCTGATGAGCAGAATTAGAGTCTATTTCTCCAAAGCTGGCCCTGCTGGGTGTTATGGCTTTTATAAACTTGTACCAATCTGACCACTGAACAAAGGCATCTCACTTTGACTTCAATTGCATCCTGACTACTACTGGTGAGGGTGAACATCTCTTCTGTGTCAACTGGGCATTTATATTTGTTCTGCCACTTGCCTTCCATAGCTTTTGCCAAATTTTTGATTGGATTGCTTTTTTTCATATCAATATATAAGAGCCTTAAGTATTTTATGAATAACCTTTTGTTGGCTATCTGCTTTGCAATCTTTTTTTACTCGTATCATTTGAGATTTTAATGATATCTTTTGCTAAACCAAACTGTTTAATTTTTATGTCATCAAATATTTTGATCTTTTTCTATATGGTTTTTAGATTTCTGGTCTAGCATAGAAAGATCTCTCTCAGCTTACCAAATATTTTCCTATGTATTTTTTAAATTTTTGATTAATCCATTAATTTTACGTTTAAGGATTTAATTCATTTGGAATTTATTTTTTAAAGATGTGTGAGGTAAAAAAAGTTTACCTTTTTGGTCTTTCACATGCATAAGCAATTGTTCAAGCACCATTTATAAACAAATAACCTTTCCCATTTAAATTTAAATACTACCTTCATTCTACTTTAGGTATTCATGCATACTGAAAGAGATAATTAAAACACAAACCCTGAAGTGCACACTTTATCAGTCCAGTTGACTAATGCAATTTAATGGTAAATAAAATATGCTTTTTAAACAATGTGCATGAGTGCACACAGACATACCTTTCCAATATGATACCAGCACCTCCTCTTACTAATTGCCCTTGAAATTCATATAATGGATGTGACTCATAATGAACCTTGTTCGCTAGTTTTCATGCCTGTACTTTCTGAGTTGTAGCTGGTCTAGGAAAGAGATTTTTTAACTACTGGATATTTTTGGGTATAGTAGCCCATGTCACATTTTAATAATAAATTTCTGTTGACACTATGAATTGTAAACCACAAAATTCATCTAAACACATGAAGGAAGAGAGTTGGTATACATTTATTGTTTATGTATTTCTTTAATTTAGCCTTATTGAAGTTCATCAGATATATTGTACATAATCAACTTGTTTTTGATTTAATACTATTTCATGGTATGTATTTATGGTGATTCGAGTAAATGAACTTGTATTGGCAATTTTTCTAGACATAAATGTAACCAGAAGTCATAAGGTTTTATATACTGATAAAGGTTTTTAAATGCCAGAACTCTTATTTAATGGAATATTCTTGATCCCATTTAAGAAGGTAAATTGATTTGCTATTATTATTTATATCACTGTAGTAATTGATTTAATGGACTGCTATTCCAAAGATTTATATATCACTTACGTGACTGTGTTAGAACCAGTTCTTAAAGAAGCAATTCCAGAAATTAAGCAGGTATACATATGATCTTTTCACCATAACTTAAAAATCTTAATTTCTTCCTTTTTTTCTTCATTTTAATTTTGAAGATAGTTAATATAAATACAAATGTAATTGTATTTTGTTTGCTTATTTTAATGCCCAATGACCCAAGAATAAGTGAGATGAAAACAAATAAATGGGGGCTTACGGTGAATGTAAAGGGAAGTAGCTGGCTTTTAGGTTTTCATGGCATGATGGTCAGTGATATTTCTGAATAGGAAAGGTGTTTTCTTACCTATGCATCCCTGTCATGCATGAGGCCTGTGGTGAACATCACTGCTGCTCCCAGATAGTCAAGCTCCCTCTGCTGGACATACCCCAGATCACCCCCCGTCCCTGTGAATTAGATGTCATGTCACTTGTTTGACCACTGAAATATGAATGGAAATGCCATGTTTATTTCCAGCCTCAGTATGAGAGCTGTGTGCCTGTCTCTTTCATTTGCCCAAAGGCATTTCTGATGCTGGAAGTGTGTTAGCCTGTTTCCCAGAGTGAGGACAACATGAAGAATCCCCTTTTGTGTTGCAGTGGGTAGGGAGTGTGAATGGGAACTAAACCTTTGCTGTTTGAGGATTTGTGTAATTTGGAGGTTGGTGGTTGTTACAACATTGCCTAGCTTATCTTTTTAAATAGAAGCACTTTAATGCCGGCAAGCACTATTAAAGCAATTCTGAAAGGCAATAGATATACAGTTAGTTTTCTTTCAAGCTTATTATGACCTTTGGCAATAGTTGATTGATTCCCCCAAAGCTGGAAAAGTCAAATTGTCTTTCACAGAAATTTGGATTAGAAATGCAGTCTTAGGTTTGGCTAGATAGAGTAACAAGTAGCATCAACCTGGAGGCTGCTGGGCTCTTGTGTGCACACAGAGCAGAGAAGGCAGAATGAAGCATGCGTGTAGAGGGCCCAGAGACTATGGGTGCAGAGACGAAAAGAGTGGGAGGGAGAGAGAGAAGAAGCTCTTTGGTTTGGCTGCTTTGGTTCCTGATGACTCTCTAGTTTCTGGTCTTCCTCCTGTCCAGGGATACTGTGAGAAACATGTAGTAAATCCTCCTCCTGCAACCTTTTTCCCCTAAAATGGTTCAAGATAGGTTTCTGTTATTTAACACACCAAATCATTCGTTATGGCTGTACCCATTGCAGGTACTGCACCCAGCCCTCTGACAATATCCCTAGGAAGACTCAAAGCAGCAATTTCCATTTCCATTTGTGGGTCTGCTTGGCTGTGAAGTGAGGGTGTGCATCTGCCACAGGGCCAGCTGGCAGAATGCCCTAATAATAATATCTGTTAATTATGAAAATGAAACTAAACTACTCTCTTAATCATCCAGATGGTATGGAAAATAGGGTGTGGCCAGTGCAATACAGTGGAGAGTCTGTTGAGTTTTGCTAACTTTCTCAACTCATGGTATACAAGAAAACCTGAGTCTAAGATGTCCAAAACCACAGAATGTTATCATAACACTAATTTTGGAAGACTCCCATTGCATATAGGGTTTCTTATTAAAGGGAAAGATATGTATACAATATCTAACACAGAACCATATGGAAGGGGGGACTCCTTTCTGATACTTCAGAAAAGTTTTGTGATCAGGAAGGAAGGGCATTGCTACCTCCTGAGGGTAATTTCTAGTCAGAAAGCTAGAGAAAAATAAAGGAAAATATGCAGCATCCAAATTGCGAAATAACTGAGGAGCCCTCTTATCAGTGATGACCTACTCAAATCTCAGTTGCATCCTGAATGCCTTCCCAGAGCAAGCAAAAACGTGAAGGTTTTCCAGCAGGGTTGCAATAAAACTAAAAATGTGTTTACATTAAGGTCTCTAATTGCTGAATTGTGTCTTGGGGCCAATTTTAATAATCGCTGATTTAAATTCTGGGGTAAAGGTATACAACTTGGGCAGGAGAGTTGGGGTTGGCTGACTGTGAATGAACAGGGCAGGGTAAGAATTACAGTTAGGTTTGATACAGTTTTGTCAAAAAGGGAGAGAGAGAGAAAGAGACAGAATTAATTGAAGTTGGGAGGATTCCATCTAGATCTTACATACTTTTTATGACTGTTCCAACTGAAATAACGTTTTATAGTTTAATGACATTTTTGTAATTAATTACAAGTTTTTATTAACCACAGTTTATGCCAGACAATATATAGATGCTAGGACTACAGCAGTTCTGTCTTCTTAAATCTCTTTGTCTCATTTGAATATGACAGCTATAAAACTATACTTTGCTAATAAAGAGTTTACTTCATGTATTTGGACCCTACCCTGTTCCAAAAGGGATTTAAGGAGGTTCAAAAATTATTTTAAATAACTCCATATGGGAGTCGTATTTGAATTATTTAATCCCCATTCATGGGAAGTAGTGCAAACTGCTGTTCTAAACTTCCAGGTGCATATGCTTGTCATCCAGTGGTGGTGAATAATGAAAATAGAAACAGGATCCTGAAAATTCACAAAAGAAAAAAGAAAACTGTGTCTTGACAGTGTATCTCCCAGTGGCAGATGATACTATATGCCTATACCATGGAGAGTCTGTATTATTATAAGATGTATTTTAAAACATCTACTGTTGAATAGATAATGTCAAGCATGCCATGTAATTCTAAGTATATAAATGACATACAAGAAAGAGTGCGTTTCCTGCCTGCCTCTGTACCCCAGTTACCTAGTTCTTTCTAAGGCAATCACTTTTTTTGTTTATTCTTCCTGAGATAATTTATACAATTTGCAAACATGTAGCTGTGTGTGTATTAATTCCTACACTACCGATACCATACTATACATTGCTTTCCTCCTTACTATTTGTTTGTTTGTTTAATATATCTTGGAGACCATTTCTTACCTGTACATGTAATCCTATTTCATTTTTTGATGGCTTCCTATTATTTCATTATATGAATAAACTGGAATTTATTTACTAGTTACCTATTTGTGGACATTTAGATTGTAACCTTTTGCTCCTATAAAAAAGTTTCAGACTTCCACCAAGATGGCCAAATAGCAACAGCTCTGGTCTGCCGTTCCCAGTGAGAGTGCGCCAGAAGATGAGTGATCTCCACATTTCCAACTGAGGTACCAAGTTCATCTCATTGGGACTGGTTAGACAGTGGGAACAGCCCAAGGCAGGCAGCCTGAAGCAGGGTGGGGCACTGCCTCACCTGGGAGGCACAAGGGGCCAGAGACTCTCACTCCCAGCCATGGGAAGCCATTAGGGACTTTTCCCTACACTCCAGCACTCTGGCTCAGATACTGAGCTTTTCCTTTGGTCTACACAACCTGCAGACCAGGAGATTCCCTCTGGTGCCTACAACGCCAGAACCTGGGGTTTCCAGCACAAAACGGTGCCTGTTTTAGTTGAGTGGCACCTGGAACGCCCATTCCCCTGAAAAAGGGGGCTGAACCCAGGGAACCAAGCGAGCTTGCTCTACGGGTCCCACCCCCATGAAGACCAGCAAGTTAAAACACACTGGCTTGAAATTCTCATAGCCAGCACAGCAGTCTGAGCTCAACTCAAGACATTTGAGTTTGGTGAGGGAGGGGCACCCACCATTGCTGAGGCTCCAGTAGGCAGTTTCAACATTGCCTGTGTAAACAAAGCCTCTGCCTCCGGGAAGCTTATATAGCAGCTGGAGGGATCCCAGCACTGCAGCTCAGCAAGGCCTCTGCAGGCAGATTGTCAAGTAGATCCCCCTCTTGCTGGGCAGGGCATCTCAGAAAAAAAAAAAAAAAAGACAGCAGCCTGTCAGGGACTTACAAAGCCCCCACCTTCCTGGGACAGAGCACCTGGGAAAAGGGGCGGTTGTGGGTTCCACTTCAGCAGACTTAAATGTCCCTGCCTGGCAGCCCTGAAGGGAGCAACGGAGCCCCCAAGAAGAGTGTTTGAGCTCCATTAAGGGACAGGCTGCCTCCTCAGATGGCTCGCTGATCCCCCCTTGTATCCTGTCCGGGAGACACGTCATATAGGAGAGCTCTGGCTGACATCTGGCAGGTACCCTTTTGGGAAGATGCCAGAGGAAGGAACAGGCAGCAATCTTTGCTGTTCTGCAGCCCCCGTGGGTGATTCCCAAGCAAGCAGGGTCTGGAGTGGGCCTCCAGCAAACTCCAGACTTGCAGCAGAGGGGCATGACTGTTAAAAGGAAAACTAACAAACAGAAAGAAATAGCTTCAACATCAAAAGAAAGGACACCCACTCAGAAGCCCCATGCAAATGTCACCAAATTCAAAGACCAAAGGTAGATAAATCCATGACGATGTGAAGGAACCAGAGCAAAAAGGCTGAATTCACCAAAAGCCAGAATGCCTCTTCTCCTCCAAGGGATCACAACCCCTCACCAGCAAGGGAACAAAAATGGGTGGAGAATGAGTGTGATGAATTGACAGAAGTAGGCTTCAGAAGGTGGGTAATAACAAACTTCTCCGAGCTAAAGGAGCATGTTCTAACCCAATGCAAGAAAACTAAGAACTTGGAAAAAAGGTTAGAAAAAATGCTAATGAGAATAACCAGTGTGGAAAAGTACATACACGACATGGTGGAGCTGAAAAACACAGCATGAGAACTCCATGAAGCATATACAAGTTTCAATAGCCAAATCAATCAAGTGGAAGGAAGGATGTAAGAGATTGAAGATCAACTCAATGAAATAAAGTGAGATGGCAAGATTAGAGAAAAAAAAGTAAAAAGAAATGGACAAAGCCTCCAAGAAATATGGGATTAGGTGAAAAGACCAAATCTACATTTGATTTGTATAACTGAAAGTGATGGGGAGAACAAAACCAAGTTTGAAAACTCTTCAGGATATTATCCAGGAGAACTTCCCCAAACTAGCAAGGCAGGCCAACAGTCAAATACAGGAAATACAGAGAACACCACAAAGATATTCCTCGAGAAGAGCAACCCCAAGGCACATAATCCTCAGATTCACTAAGGTTGAAATGAAGGAAAAAATGCTAAGGGCAGCCAGAGAGAAACGTCGGGTTACCTACAAAGGGAAACCCATCAGACTCACAGCACATTTCTCGACAGAAACCCTACAAGTCAGAGGAGAGTGGGGGCAAATATTCAACATCCTAAAAGAAAAGAATTTTCAACCCAGAATTTCATATGCAGCCAAACTAAGCTTCATAAGTGAAGGAGAAATAAAATCCTTTATGGACAAGCAACTACTGAGAGATTTCGTCACCACCAGGCCTGCCCTACAAGAGCTCCTGAAGGAAGCACTAAACATGGAAAGGAACAACCAGTACCAGCCACCACAAAAACATACCAAACTGTAAAGACCATTGACACTATGAAGAAACTGCATCAACTAATGGGCAAAACAACCAGCTAGCATCAAAATGGTAGGATCAAATTCACACATAACAATATTAACCTTAAATGTAAATGAACTAAATGCCCCAGTCAAAAGACACGGACTGGCAAATTGGATAAAAAGTCAAGACCCATCAGTGTGCAGTATTCAGGAGATCCATCTCACGTGCAAAGACACACATAGGGTCAAAATAAAGGGAGGGAGCAAAGGAGAGTGTAAAAAAGCAGGGGTTGCAATCCTAGTCTCTGATAAAACAGACTTTAAACCAACAAAGATCAACAGAGACAAGGGCATTACATAATGGTAAAGGGATTAATGCAGCAAGAGCTAACTATCCTAAATATATGCACCCAATAGAAGAGCACCCAGGTACATAAAGCAAGTTCTTAATGACCTGCAAAGAGTTAGACTTCCACACAATAATAGTGGGAGAATTTAACACTCCATTGAAACTGAACAACCTGCTTCTGAATTACGACTGGATAAATAATGAAATGAAGGCAGAAATAAAGATGTTCTTCAAAACTAATGAGAACGAAGACAACCTGCCAGAATCTCTGGGACAGAGAGCCAAATCATGAGTGAACTCTCATTCACAATTGCTACAAAAAGAATAAAACATCTAGGAATACAACTTACAAGGGATGTGAAGGACCTCTTCAAGGAGAACTACAAACCACTGCTCAAGGAAATAAGAGAGAACACAAACAGATGGAAAACATTCCATGCTCATGGTTAGGAAGAATCAATATCATGAAAATGGCCATACTGCCCAAAGTAATTTATGGTTTCAATGCTGTCCTCATCAAGCTACCAATGACTTTCTTCACAGAATTGGAAAAAAAACACCTTAAACTACATATGGAACCAGAAAGGAGCCCACATAGCCAATACAATCCAAGCAAAAAAACAAGCTGGAAGCATCACGCTACCTGACTTCAAATATATTACAAGGCTACTGTAATCAAAACAGCATGGTACTGGTACCAAAACAGAGATATAGACCAATAGAACAGAACAGAGGCCTCAGAAAGAACACCACACAACTACAGCCATCTAATCTTTGACAAACCTGACAGAAACAAGCAATGGGAAAAGGATTCCCTATTTAATAAATGGTCTTGGGAAAACTGGCTAGCCATATGTGGAGAGCTGAAACTGGATCCCTTCCTTACACCCTATACAAAAATAAACTCCAGTTGGATGAAAGATTTAAACATGAGGCCTAACACTGTAAAAACTGTAGAAGAAAACCTAGGCAATATCATTCAGGACATAGGCATGGGCAAGAACTTCATGACTAAAACACCAAAAGCAGTGGCAACAAAAGCCAAAATAGACAAATGAGATCTAATTAAGCTTAAGAGCTTCTGCACAGCAAAAGAAACTACCAATAGAGTGAACCAGCAACCAACAGAATGGGAAAAAATTTTTGCAATGTACCCACTGACAAAGGGCTACTATCCAGAATCTATGGAGAACTTAAACAAGTTTACAAGAAAAAAACAAGCAATCCCATCAAAAAGTGGGCAAAGGATATCAACAGACACTTCTCAAAAGAAGACATTTATGCAGCCAACAAACATGAAAAAAAGCTCATCACAGGCCATTAGAGGAATGCAAATCAAAACCACATTGAAATACCACTTCACACCAGTTAGAATGGCAATTATTAAAAAATCTGGAGACAACAGATGCTGCAGAGGATGTGAAGAAATGGGAACACTTTTACACTGTTGGGGGGAGGGTAAATTAATTCAACCATTGTGGAAGACCGTGTGGTGATTCCTCAAGGATCTAGAAATAGAAATACCATTTGACCCAGCAATCCCATTACTGAGTATATACCCAAAGGATTATAAATCATTGTATTATAAAGACACATAAACACGTATGCTTATTGTGGCACTGTTCACAATAGCAAAGACTTGGAACCAACCCAAATGCCTATCAATGATAGACTGGATAAAGAAAATGTGGCACATATACACCATGGAATATTATGCAGTTATAAAAAAGAATGAGTTCATGTCTTTTGTAGGGACATGGATGAAAGTGGAAACCATCATTCTCAGCAAACTAACACAGGAACAGAAAACCAAACACCGTATGTTTTCACTCATAAGTGGGTGTTGAACAATGAGAATACATGGACACAGAGAGGGAAACATAACACACTGGGGCCTGGGGGCGGGGGTGGGGGTGAGGGGAGGAATAGCAGGGGGTGAGGAGATTGGGGAGGGATAGCATTAGGAGAAATACCTCATGTAGATGACAGGGTGTTGGATGCAGCAAACCACCACCATGGCACGTGTATACCTATGTAATAAACCTGCACAATCTGCACATGTACCCCAGAACTTAAAGTATAATAAAACAAGTTTCAGTAAAGATCCTTATACAGGCCAGGTGCAGTGGCTCACACCTGTAGTCCCAGCACTTTGGGAGACTGAGGTAGGTAGATCACCTGTAGTCAGGAGTTTGAGACCAGCCCGGCCAACATGGTGAAACCCCATCTCTACAAAAATACAAAAATTAGCTGGGCATGGTGGCGGGCACCTGTAATCCCAGCTAGTTGGGAGGCTTAGGCGGGAGAATCTCTTGAACCTAGGAGGCAGAGGTTGCAGTGAGCCAAGACCGTGACATTGCATTCCAGCCTGGGTGACAGAGCAAGACTCCATCTCAAAAAAAAAAAAAGAGCTTTATACAAACATCTTACATATAAATACCTAGAAGTGAAACTGCAGAGTCAAAGGATATGCACATTTTATATTTTGATAAATATTGCTGATTGTCTCTCATGTTGCATGATTTTATAATTTAACTGGTTATGTATAAATTTCTTTTTCATACTGTCTTCAAAACTCTGTGTTTTAAAATATTTTGATCTTTGCCTACCTACCTAACAGGTTAAATGGCATCTCTAATCATAGTTTTAATTGGTGTTTCTCTGAATGCAAATGAGGTTGCACATCTTTCTACGTTCAAGAGAAATTCGTTATTTCTTTTTTAGTAAGGACTCTTCTTTTCTCCTTTTTCTATTAGTTTGTTGGCTTTTTGTTCTTATTGCTTGTAGGACTTCTTTATTAAATAAATTATTTGTCTGGAATATAAGTTGCAAATATGATTTCATAATTTTTTTTTTACTACTCAGAAATTTTAAATATTGGTCAAATTTATTGCCTTTTTCTTTTTTTTTTCCTGGATTTTGTGTCAGACCATTCTAAGTCAGATTA
This sequence comes from Cacajao melanocephalus, assembly GCA_963573385.1. Lineage (NCBI taxonomy): Eukaryota > Metazoa > Chordata > Mammalia > Primates > Pitheciidae > Cacajao > Cacajao melanocephalus. The sequence goes on along the minus strand of CAUYLG010052387.1, from coordinate 38,283 downwards.
AAAAATAATCTTGTTTTCTTCTATGCTTTTATGGTTTGATATTTCAGACTTTTATCTTTAGTCCAGTTGGAATTGATTTTATTAGAAAGTATGAAGTAATGAGCCTATGTTCTTGTTTTTCCCCCTGGCTGGCCAGTCGGTGGTCTTACCATGCAGTACCTTTCAAGATGGATTTAGAGTAATCCGAGAAGTCTTATAGCAGTGAGAGCAGGCAGAAAGGAGCTCTCAGGGATCCCGGCAATAAATTCCAACACTTTCCTTTGCCTATACTGCTTTTATTTCTCTTCCTGTTCCCACCTGGGTTGCTCTTGATTTTGTTTTATCTAATGCCTGGGTGCTCCTAGGATGGTCTTCTACCTTCCAGGAGAATTGGATTAGCTTCCTGCTTCCTGTTGGAAGAAAGGAACAAGCAGGTACACAATTGCACATGTCTATGTGATGAGGCCCTTAACAAGCTGGATGAAGCCAGGTGTTCTGCATTATTTGACATTCAAGCACCTCGGGCTTTTGAAGAGTGGTTAACTTGCTGGGGGGCGGGGTCACAGAGATTCTCATTGAGATTGAGGACTCCGTGTATTTTTTAAATAATTCTGCTGTTGACCTAAACAGTTATTTATTGGAGGATAATGTTTGGAAGTTGGTGTAAACTGTAATGAATATGCTTATGTCTCTGTGGGTAAACAGTGTTTGTTGATATGGTTTGGCTGTGTCTCAACCTAAATTTCACCTTGAATTGTAATAATCCCCACCTGTCAAGGGAAGGGCCAGGTGGAGATACTTGAATCATGGGGCAGTTTCCCCCATACTGTTCCCATTGTAGTGATTAAGTCTCTCGAGATCTGATGGTTTTATAAATGGGAGTTACGCCGCACAGGCTCGTTTGCCTGCCACTGGGTAAGACGTGTTTTTGCTCTTCTGTCGTCTTCTGCCAGGATTGTGAGGACCCCAACCGTGGGGAATGGTGAGTCCATTAAACCTCTTTCTTTTATAAATTATCCGGTGTCCAGTATGTCAGCATGAGAATGGACTAATACATCTGTCAATACATATAACTTATTTATGGATTTCCTATTCTTTGCCTAGTCCTTAGTCAATAGGGACTCTGAAGGCTGACCTCATTTCTCCTGTGGCAGCAGCTTTTCTAGGAAGGCAAAAATGATTTCGTTGGAAGAAAGCTTGGCAAAAAGCATGGTATTGAGAAAGCTGATGCCAGCACCAGACTTAGTTTCCTCTTTTTTCTCGACACACTCCCTCCCACCTGCTTTGTGATTCCCTCCGTCTTTCATACCACTGCACCTGGAGCCCTCAACCCTCCTCACTTTCATAGCTTTTTCTCAAGAATTCAGTATAAGGCAGGCCTGGTCTTATTGCCTGTTCTCTTTCTTTTACCCTTACATCCAGTAAAGTGCTATCTTCTGGAAATTTTGCCTCACATGTCTTTAATTTCTTCTCTCTTCTGCCTTAGTTCAGGACTTCCACCACTCTCATCTGGACTACTTTTAATTGGGGACTTTGATTCTGGTTAGACCCATTTTTTATACAGTTAACAAAGGGATCACTTAAAAATATTTCACTTGCCACTCACTTCTTTTATATTGGCCTGTGTTGTTTGCGGGATAAAGCCAACCTTTTTTCGGGGCTGCATTATAATACCCTCTGATCTGCCCTCCCTACTTCTCTGCCCATTTCTTGCTGTTCCTTGCCTGGTTCTTCTTTCACATTCCACAATGCAGAACAGCTGTAGTTCTTGTCCTGCCTCTTTGTTCAGGCGGTGCTCAGCCGATTCTCCTTTTATCTTTCATTAAATGATGATTACTCTCCTATAATATAGCTCAGGCATCATCCCCTGGTGAAAGTCTCCCCTCAGGGCTCCCCATTCTGTTTAGGTAGCTTTCTTGAGAGATTCAAGATACTCAGAGCCTATTGCTATCATTTCTCTTATCCTACTCTTTATTGCTTCCAAATCGTTAGTATTTAAACATCTCATCCCCTACACTGGGCTTAGGGCAGAGATAAACAGTCTTTTTATATTTCCTGTGCTGAACTTGGAGCTTAGCACATGTTTTAACTAGGGGCTTGTTGAATTAATCTTGAATGAATGAATGGTTGAAATTGAATGACTATTTGTACATAGATAAGCACATTGACTCAGAAAACATTTCTCATCAGCATGGCATTGTTGACTCAAAAAACATTTCAGGAAACACTTTTTATTAAACCAGATATAAATACAAATTGACATTTTTTTCTCAGGTTTATCAAGAATCTGAAGTAGAGATCCTAAGAGAAAACTGCATTTCTCTTTCCATTTTTCCATTGGTATGATTTTTGTTTTTGAACTTGGTGTCTCTTGGGCATTGTTGAGCATACTTTTTATTATTGTGATGCTACTGGAATATATAGATTGAGAGGATGGAGATGTTAGTAAATGTAGGAGTAAACATTGAAATGATTTCTTTAAAATTTGCTCTCAAGGCTATTTGAAGCCATTTTTATAAAAAAGCCAGTTAAAAAACTCAGAAGTTATAGTTTAGTCCAGTACCAGATGATATTAATTGAAGGAACATTATAATTGTGGTACCTTGCCATGAATTTCTGAGGAGCAGTTATTCCACAGATGAGCTCAGCTCTTGAATTAGTGCTGTTAGTAGAGTCTCTTAAAAAATGTTCACTGATTGACACCACAATAACAGCACTGCATGCCTGATGGTTGATATATGGACTTTGTTGTTCCATGTTACTGAGAATTGATCCACATTCAATCCATCAAAGCAGAGTCAACTACATTAGGACATGAGGGCAAACTTTTGTTCAGTAATGCATTTGTAAGTTTAATCTTCTAAACCTGGAACTAGGTGATGATATGGATAGTCTGTTCAAATGGGGACTAATTTATTGTGATTTTTGGCATGCAATTTCACCCCTGCTGGTCCAGAAACTCATTACAAAGTGAAAGTGATTGCTAATCGAGATTTCTAGGCTATATTCCTTCCCTGATAAGTCTTCCCATCCCTCTGACTCCTGATATTTTATCCTAATTTTCAGCTGATATTAGCATGTAGCATGTCTTAGCATAAGTAATAAAATATTAGGGAGGGTTATGTGATATTTTAAAATATTAGGGAATAGCCATAAATTATGTAAAATGATTTTCCTTTGTTTTGATTTTCTAATCACGATGTGTCTGTAATGGGAAATGTTTGAATCTGAGGCATTACAGCATTAAAATGGCCCATTATCTGGAATCTCATCTTCTCATTGGTCTATAAAAGCTTGAAAGGTGCCTTATCATGCTTATTCCCTAGCCCTCCATTCCTGGATCCTTGCCAAATCAGGGTAGGGTTAGAGCTAGTTGGGATGGCATCGTGGTTGGGGCCAACGTGGCATTTGTAACTGGTATGAAGTATTTCTAGGGCACTGAGAAATATGGGGGGAGGGGAAATGGCCAAAATGGGATTTAGAGTGAAACCATATAGGAAAAATGTTACGTGTACTTTCATAATTATTTCACAACCACAGTTATTAATAAAAATCGCAATGTACTATTTGGTTTTGATACTTAAGTCCATTAAAATGAAATGAGTAATAGTTAATCCATATTCCTAGAAAATAATGGCATTTATACTTTTGTGTAGTTTGCAAAAATATCACTTTTATAATATATTAAACTTTTATTTTTAAGATTATAGAATGTGACTATTTGGAGTTTTTTTGGTTTTGTTTTTATAACTAGGTATTAATAAAGTTTTAAGGAACAATATTAAACTAAATATTGGGTGCATGTTGTACTTTCCTAATACATTAACTATGTTCCAATATGTATATAAATTATCTTTTATGCCGTCAGAGACCGTTGCTAATGAAAGCAGTTTTTAGTGAAGGTTTTTGTAAAACAAATTCTCACCCCCTAATCAGAATGTTTATGTGCTGAGTTTGGTTAAAGAAATGCATGTGGTTATATGTAAAGTTTAAATGAAGTTTCAGAATTCAACAGAAAGCCTTTCTGGATTGTGGAAACCTTTCCCAGTAAAATTATTTTGCTTTCTTAATGAGATTTTATAGCACAAGGTGTGTGTGTTTGTGTTTTAAACTAGAAATTAAACATGAAGCTGAGTCTGTTTAGTTAGAACATGGGAGGAGACTTCTCTGCTGAGAACACTTTGCCCTCTTTAGCCCTCCAGGCCCGAGCAGTGGGTCTTTTGGCACAGACGGGCTGAGACTGCCTGTGTGTTGAGTGGAGCCCAGTCCAGTCAGACAAAATACGGGTCTGTGACTCGCAGGGATTCTCTGTTTACATCCAGGAGCTGAACTTTCAATTTGGGCTGCTCCTTGTTGAAACTTGAAGTCATGAAGTATTCAGGACATTTTTATTTTTAAAATTAAAGTGATGTTTGTTTCATCTCCCACAGAGAAAAATGTGGGTCAGAAAGTCAAAACTACATCTGACTTGAGGTGCTCAGTGCAAATACCTCTGATCAGCACTTTCCTTGGTCTTGCACGCTTCCTTAAAACACGTAAATTTTATTTGGCGTTCTGGCTCAAAATCATAACTGAAAAGAAACAAACCTACTTTTAAAGGTTTAAGAAACAAGGGAGCTCAAACTACAGCATGAACAAAAATGGCTCTCGCAAGGAGCCCACCAACAATTCTGCGAGTGTTTTATTGTGTTAGTAGGTGGCTGATTCCATCTCATTTGATATTTGGTGCAATACCATTGTGATGTAGGACAGGTGGGCCCTAAAGTGGAGCCTAGCCTGCCAGGGTTCTTGGCTTCCCCAGAGAAAGAATTCAAAAGCAAGCCAGTGATAGGGTAGAAGAAAACAGCTTAATTGAAGTGGCAGTTTTATAGGTCTATCAGTGTTGCACTGCTGTGCTGTTCCTGCAGAGCATAGGCAAAGAATACCCCATAGGCAGTCAATTTATACCTATTTCTAATTACGTAAGATTAGGAGGTAGTTTATTGCAGAAATGTCTGGGAAAAGGGTAGTAACTTCTGGGTCATTAGGTCATTGACATGGAAAGGGGATAGCTCCTGGGTGTTGCCATAGTAATGGTAAATTAACATGGCACACTGATGGGCATGTCTTATGGAAAGCTGCTTCCACCAGGCCCTGTTTTAGCTAGTCCTCAATTTGTTCTGGTGTCTGTGTCCCACCTCTGAAGTTGAGTCCTACCTCCTACTTCATTCTCCTCTCAGATGAGTTACTCAATCTTAAAGGGGCTGCAGAAGGGCAGAGGTCCATCTTCTGTAACTGCTTCCTGCTGAGTTTATGGGCAGGGGCACTGCCTAGCATAAGAGGAGTAAATATTTCTGGGTACCTGACCTAAGGAGCCCAGAGGCAGGACACTTTCATTGTTCGGGTCAGGAGGTAGGATGGGTTGGGGCCTTGTGCCAGCATTGTCTTTACCTAGAACTGTTGTAATCCAGAAGATACAAACTTGAATAAGAAGTTAAACTAGGGTCAAAAATTAGTAACAAGTTTGCTATCAAAGGTCCTAGGAGAGGTAAAACCTAGGTAAGACTTGGAAAGGCACTTTTGATAGTCAACCAGCTTTAGCTGGGGTCAGTGCCATTGTTAGATCTACACAACCAGGTAATTGCTCATAAATCTTTGAATGTTAATTCAATTTGTCCAGAGTTAACATATGAACAGCAGTTTTTATTAATAACTGAACTGACTCCACCTTGTTCAGCTAATAAGTAATCCAAAGCTAGTCTATTATCAAAAACTGCACTTGCTAGAGTCTAGGGACTCTTGAATTCCCTTTAATTCCTGGCCTGTTGTAAGGAACGTGGCTGTGCCGCAGCCACGCAGGCATAGGCTGAGGTAAATCTTCATGACTCAGCGGGATTGGAGCACAGGTGCACAATTCTGTGCCTTATATAATCACAGCTATGTCGACATAACAGGTTCATCACCTGGCTCTCAGCCACTATTGTTTGTGAGGTGTATAAATGCAACACTGACACTGAAAGAGCTGCTGAGTAAAGCCATGTCTCATCTACCTGCTGTCTCTCAAGTGTTTTTCCAGCTCCCTGCCCCCCCTTCCACCCACTCCCCTTGGACCTTAGCTGGGGTTCAAACCTGACATGTGTTGGTGGCTGCCTAAGGATTCTACGGTTTGAGCCAAATTCTTTAGGGTTAACTCATGGTAGGCAAGGCTGCCTCAGGGTGCTGCTTGTCTTATCACTGCCCTGATTCCTGCCAGAATTAATCCTATTGCTTGTTTACTTTTGGTATTCTTGGGTCTTATGGGGTTATAGACAGTGACCCTTGGAGGGGCTAGGGTAGCCAATATAATTCACCTCTGTTCCAAGTTTTTGACTTACAAGGGAAAGCTGCTCCCTGGGGAGTCAGGAATTATGAGGTGTAACTTCTTCCCACTCATGGCCACAAACAAAAATGAGCCCAACTGGGGCACAAACAGGCCCTCAAGGGTGTGATGTTTATGCTTTGCTGCCAAGTTGGGTCTATAGAGATATTTTCCCCTGGATCCAATGGGGATGTCCAAACAATCTTTGTTTTTCAGAAGGGGGTGTAGTCCCACCTTCCCAGATGAGGCAGTTGTTTTTCTCTTGTATGTTCTGATCTGGAAGAAGGCATCACATATGGTCTCCTTGCTTACAAATAGAATCCCATTTACCTCGCTGTAGCCTTGGGAACTTGGCAACTAGAAGTGATCAGAGCATAGCAGGGCAACTTCTACTTTTGTGTCATTAACAGAACAGTGGATGCAACAGAATCATTAGCGCACTGCAGAGATATTCAACTTCCCAGGTCCAGGTAATGGTGGTGGGGGGACTCAGGTGGAATCTGTTAAGTAGGGGCGAGTTCCACTTAACAAGTAGGAATTGGCCAGGTGCAGCGGCTTACACCTGTAATCCCAGCACTTTGGGAGGCCAAGGCGAGCGGATCATGAGGTCAGGAGACTGAGACCATCCTGGCTAACACAATGAAACTCTGTCTCTACTAAACACACACACACACAAGCTGGGTGTGGTGGCAGGTGCCTGTAGTCCCAGCTACTCGGGAGGCTGAGGCAGGAGAATCTATTGAACCCAGGAGGTGGAGGTTACAGAGCTGAGATCTCACCACTGCACTCCAGCCTGGGTGACAGAGCGAGACTCCATCTCAAAACAAAACAAAACAAAACAAAAAAACAAGTAGGAGTCTGGCTATTTGGGAATCATATGGTTGGTTAGGAGATCTGGGGAGATGGTAGTGAGATCTTCTGGATAAGCCAGAAGATAGAACTCTCTATTGTGGGGATGTTGACAAATCCAGCAACTATGAATTTGATTCCCTGATGTTACAGTTGTTGAAATATTTGCTATGGAGTTATGTTCCCACCCATGTTGAATCAGGGTAACTGGGAGAGCAAACAGGATTAACAGTGACAGCCGGGTGTCCAGTTGGACCTTAGAGTGGACTCTACACCCAACAAGGACAAAAGAAATATTTCCCAGGAGGTTGGCTAAAGTAACAGAAAAGAAATATTACAATCGAGAAGAAGAGAAAAAAGAAACTTGTATTCCCACCCACAGTGTCATGTTACCACTTCCAGCTGAGTGTTGATTCTTTTAAATAGGTAGCAGGGAGCCTCCAAAGGCTCAAAGATGTAGGCCGTGGTGTCCTCCTTTTGTGCCTGTGACTCATAAGAAACAGGTTTAATCCTGAGGAGGTGTACCCACCTAGTTATTCCCTGAAGTTTATCAGCAGTGGGGGTACTCAACGACACCAGATGGTGATCCCTCCGTTTTGGTTGTATTGATCTTTAGGGGATCCTTCTTTCCAAGTTTTTAGCAGGACTAAGTCTCCTGGTTGAATGGGGGATTCAATATTTCCCTCGTGGAAGGGAGTGATACTTTATTTCCATAGAGTTGGAGGGCGTTTTCAACCTGGCCTAAGTTGACAATATGGGTGAGCTTTCTATGTGTGTCCCCATCAAGCAGGAGATCTGAAGTTAAAAAGGGCCTCCTCTAAATTGTCTTAAATGGACTAAGTTTTAGAGTTCCCTTTGGGGACATCCTTACACATAAAAGGGCTATGTGTAGGAGAGAAACCCAGGCCTCTGAGGTCTCCTTACCTAACTTTGCTTTTAAAAACATGATTAGCTTTTTCTAGTTTACTGGAGGATTGAGATCTCCAGGGAGAGTGAAGATGACAGGTGGTAATATCGAAAGCTGGGGAAACCTGCAGGGTCACTTTAGCTTTGATTGAAGGAGGGTCTGTTATCCTTCTGCAGACTTTTAGGTAATCTAAACTTTGGGATGATATTTTTAAGTAAAAATTCGGACATATCAATGCCTTCTCCATCCTTGTGGGGAAAGCGTCTATCCACCTGATGGAAGTGTCTAAAAATACTAGCAAATGTTTTAGTCCCCTGTATGGTGGCATTTGAGTAAAATCTATTTGTCAGCCTTCCTCAGGGTATGTCCCTTGATGTACAGGTTTGAGTAGGAGATGGGCGCATGGGAAGCCTTCCTGGGTCATTATGGACACGAAGTTCGCAGGCCCTGGTTGATCCTCTTTACAGTCTGAAGTAGTTTCTTCCCTAAGATTTGAGAAACTAATTTGAATAGGGAGTCCCATCCTAAATGTGAGGACTCATGCAAATGCTTAACTATCTTCTGTTTCTCAGCCTTGGAGAGGAAAAGTTTGTTCTTTCTAGGAACCATCCTGAGGGATCCTTTTGTAAGCCTTTCTGTTCTGCCCATTTAAATTTCCCCAGGGGTATAGTATGTGCTGCTGACATGGGCAGAGTACCTGGCGTTGGTGCAGTGGCCTGGAATACTGGTGTTTCTTTAGCTGTGGCCTTAGATGCTCTGTTCGCCAAAGCATTTCCTCTGATAATAGAGGTCTCTCCCTTCTGGTGTTCCCTGCAGTGAGTGACTGCCACCTCCTTTGGGAGCCAGACAGCATCTGAAAGTTCCAAAACCTGAGTGATGTTTTCTGGGGGATCCCTGAGCTGTTAGCAGTCCCCCTCCTTTCCATGTAGCAGCAAGAGCATGGGGCACCAGGAACCCCTATTTGGAGTCATTAAGTACATTAACTCTTAAGTCTTTTCCCAATTGGAGGTCCCGAATGAAAGTGATCAGTTCTGCTTTTTGAGTGGGAGTTTTGGGTGGCAAAGCTTTTGCCTCAATGATTTCTTGTTGGCTAACTACTGCATGACCTGCCTTTCTTACTCCATTATGCATAAAGCTACTCCAATCTACAAACCATTCAACATGGAGATTGGGGAGGGGCTCATCTCTGAGACCAGGCCTGCTTTGGTAGGTCTGTTTAATGGTTTCCACACAGTCGGGAGCAAGTTGGGAATCTGTTTTCTGGGATGTAAAGTCCACAAACAGGGTAGCAGGGAGTAAAACTTGATACACTTTAAGAGTAACACCTGGAGTATGAAGCAGAAGGTCCTGATATTTTAGTAAGTAACCTCCTGTCACTGCCGTTAGTGTCTTTTCGCATCCCAGGGTAAACTTTCTGGCTACTTCTACCAATAGAGCAGTGGAGACCGTAGTTTGCAAGCATCCTGGCCACCCAGCTGCCACCTTGTCTAGCTGTTTAGAAAAGTAAGCCACTGGTCCGGGGCTAATCCTGATCCTTTGAGTTAGGACATCCCAAGTCATCCCTTGTCATCCCTTGTTTATCAGCCACATAGAAGGTGAAAGGTTTTTCTAAGTTAGGGAGTCCCAAAGCAGGAGCTCTTCCTAGTTTTTATTTTTAGGGTTAAAAATGACTGTTGGCAGGCTCTATCCAAGTTCAGAGGCTCATGATCACTCCCTTTCAGAGTTTCATAGAGTGGTTTTGCTATAAGCCCAAACCTGGATAGGAATCCAGATCTGGCAAAATCTGGCCATTTCCAAAAGGGCTCTTACCTGTCTCTTAGTCTGAGGGGGCAGGTGTGCCAAGATGGCCTTGGGGTGGAATCCCGCACTAGAAAACTGGTAAGAGACTAGGGGATTGAAGAGGCTCTGAGGGTGGTGGGCACAGGCCTCCTAGGGGGAGCAGTTAAGAGGGAGCCATCTAGACTATGTGCTGCAGCTTCTGGGAGCCTGAGAATATCATGAGCCAGACACACTTTACAGCTAGCCCTTAGGTTAGAAGTCTGGTGGCGGACCATAAAAGCCTGCACATAAGAAACTTCTTCCCATTTTCTTTGCTTTTTACAAAGCAGATCTAATTGTACAATATTATTGTAGTGTAAAGAACCATGCGTAGGCAAAATCTGTTGGTTTGCCAATTTGTATTGAACCCAAACATTATTGCAATAGAAATGAGATTTTTCTTTTTCAATTTGTCTAATTTAAATTGGTTCCAATTGTCTAAAAGCCTAGTGGCAAGTCCCTTGGGATGCTTCCTATTGTCTCCATGTCTAGTAAAGATCTCTGCAGGGGGTTTCAGTTAGCCCAAGTTCAGCAAATGCTTAGTTACTTCTCCCTTCTAATTTCCCATTTTCTACAAAATACGGATAATAGGTGCTACGAAAGTGGATTGTGCACTACAAATGAGCATTTGGAGGTTGAGCCTAAATTCCATAGAAAGCGAGGGTTATGCAGAGAGGGCTAAACAAATGGTGACTGTGGAAGGGAGGAAGGGAAGGCGGTAAACAGCATTGCCCAAGGGGAAACCCTGAGCACAGACTTGTGGGAGAACTTACTCAGCGGTGGAGCAGCAAGTTTCACGTGAGGCAGCAGCTCCCTGGCTACTTGCCCATCCACTCAGCTCTGCTGCCTGCCAGGGAAAATGATGGCTCTGAAAAGAGCCTTTGGCTATTGGTACGCTCCGTAGTGTTAGCCCTTTATTGTTACGGCTTTTGTGTTACAGCTCTTACAGCTGCTGTCACAGACTGCTTTGCTGCCTCTTGCCATCTCTGCTTGTTGTCTCACTGATCTGTCTCTTGCTGTCTCCCAGTCTCCTGTTGTATTCTTGCTGACTGTCATCTCTTGTCTTCTCTTGCATTCTCTTGTTTGCTGTCTTCATTCCCTTGTTAATCACCGAATGATGCAGGGCAGGTGAGCCTCAAAACTAGGGCTTAGCCTTAGGGGAGGGTTCTTGTATTTACCTAGGAAAGAATTCAAAGGCAAAGCCAGTAGTGTTATACAGCAACTTTCATTGAACTAGCAGTGTACAGCAGCATCGGAGGTACTGCTCCTTGTGGAACAGGGTTGCCCTGGGCACACTGCCTACTGCTAGCCCTTGAATTCTTTCCTGGGTGGAGCCAAGGACTCTCTCAGGTTGACTGCTAATTTTGGGGCTTACCTGCCTCGCTGCCTCTATGGCAGACCATACTGCCCCCATATGGGGCTCCATTGCCAGAGTTGCTTTCTCAGTAGGGTCATGAATGGCCTTGCCCTGAGCTCCCTTACCTAATCTTGTGGCCACATTTTAGGACATTGTTAGGGTTTGGAAAAAGAAAAAAAAGGCTGGGCCTGGTGGCTCATGCCTGTAATCCCAGCACTTTGGGAGGCCGAGGCAGGCAGATCACGTGGTCAAGAGATTGAGACTATCCTTGCCAACATGGTGAAACCCTGTCTCTACTAAAAAATACAAAAATTAGCTGGAAGTGGTGGCATGTGCCTGTAGTCCCAGCTACTCGGGAGGCTGAGGCAAGAGAATTGCTTGAACCCAAGAGGCGGAGGTTGCAATGAGCCGAGATCACGCCACTGCACTCCATCCTGGCGACAGAGCAAGACTGTCTCAAAAACAAAACAAAACAAAAAACTATTGTGTATGATTCTCCATCTTACGGAGATGAGAGAGCCACAGATGCACAGTTTCACGTGTACGTGTGTGTGTATCCATCTGTGTGTGTAAACCCACAAATATTCAGTTGCCTTGAGATAAAACACTGATTTACTTAATATTACTAAGTTTCAGTATTGTGATTTATGAAACAGTAGAAAGAAAAATGTGCCATTTAAACAGGAATTTAACACAGGAAACACAAGTTAATCGGGAAGAAAATACATTTTAAAGGCAATGTAATGTAAACCTCTTTCAGTGGACTTTGCCAGGTGGTATGGAGGACAGTGACCTAAGGCCCCAGCTCCTTGGGGCAAGCATAGCAGGCAGTGTGCAGAGTACTTAGGTGTCCTTTCTGGATAATATCCTTCCTGCTTAATTTCAGGTGGAATGAGGAAGCTGACCTCATGTTAATAAATAGCAGTTTGATTATCCGTGAGGAAATTTTCTCTTTAAAATGGGAATTACTATCCTAGGTTTGGAGTTCATGTGTGGAACTCAGGGTTTTCTGACTCTTGAAATTGTATTGAAAGTTTTGGAGGTATTTGTATGTATTTTTTTCACAGATAGGTTTGTGTATATGTACGTTTTTCTAGGTATAGGTTTTGTAATTTTTATCAAGTTCTCAAAGGGGCATGTGAACACTCCCACGCCGATTGAAAAATCATGGCTTAAATGATTTAGGGTTTTAGGTCTTGGGGGTGGTAGACTGTATTGTTATAAAGTATTCATTGTGCCTTCCCATTGGCACCATCTTGCAGAAGGATTAGAGTGCCAGCCCGCTGATGTTGAGCTTGGCCATGTGACTTGCTTTGCTCAATGAAATATGAGTGGCTATGACACATGCCACTCCTGAGCAAAAGTTTAAAAGCCATTACTTGGTTCCACCATCACTCTTTTACTTCTGCCATGTGACTGACATATCCCAAAGAGGGGCTGCACCTGCTTTCTTGACTGAGAATGAAGACACTAGAACTGAAGTTGACTCTGGAATATTCACCCTAGTAAGAAATAGACCATATTGTTGCAAGCTGCTGAGATTTGGGGGTTCTTTGCTGCTGGCAACATTACTTAGCATGGCACGACTGCTCCAATAGGTGGCAGCCTGGGTTTCATTCAGAATCTTACAGGACACCACTGGAAGTCCCTAGTGAACAGCTTCCTGCGGTTTAGTCCATTAAGAAGTGACACATTTTTCTTATGGATTCTGTGTGGTGCTTCAAGGTGTCTCCTTGGAGACAGGCATAAGACATTAGTCCTGTGGGGTTTGTCTGTTGTAACTCAGAGGCCATTTTGCCAGGCTCAGACTGCTTTTCTCTAGCAGAAGGGAGCCACTCTCTCCCTGTTTCTTCTCTCTGCCCTGTGGCTAAGTGTGTGAAGAAAAAAATCACTGATACGAGATGTCTCAAGTCAGGATCAGCTCTTTGAAGCATAACACAAACCACCTAACATAGTCATATGAACATATTGAAAAATTATGGGGTGCATATCATTTGTGTTGCAAAGTATGCTATAGATTTATTTTCTAAAATGCTCCCTTACTCTAGGAATGCCAAGGATGAGGAATAGGTGTTGCCACAATAGAGCACAATGAAAGACCACCCAAGTAAGAAAATAGATTTCAGGGGTAACTCAAAGTACTACCTTCAGGAAAATAAAGAAGTCATCCATTACCCACACAAAATGCATAATAATAAGGACAAGTGCTTCATCACTTCGTATTTGATGGCTAGAGGTCAGAACACACAAGGGAAACACTGCAAAATCTCATTCTTTAGTCAGATTGGGCTGCACATGAATCAAATAACTATTGTGTCTTTGGAGAGAGTTGACTTATTCCATACCCCCAAATTCTTAACTACTACCATTAAGTGCTTTTAATTTCTAATAATTTTATTGGTTTTAAAAAATCTGCGCTAATTACCCAACTGACTTAAAACGGAGAAGGTTACTGGCCAGTTTATAAGAGATATGCCCTGAAGCTTTTTACCTAATTGAAAATGATTATAGGAAACCATATTGCTATGTTATTAATACTCCAAGTCGAATAATTTCTTACCCAGTACTGTATATCTAAGAAATTGTTCAGCTGCTTTTCATCACAGCTTGTAAGACTTCATTATTTCATTTGTGGCATTGACTCATTTAGTTAAGGCTTATTTATTGCCTACTTTTTATTTGCCAGGTACTATTCTTGGTGTTGGCTCAGCAAAGACACCACTCTTCAAGGTGGTTGCATTCTAATAAGGGAAGGCAGAAATTAAATACTAACAACAAAGATAAATAAATGTGTAATATGTCAGGTGGTGATAAATACTCTGAAAATGATAAAGCAGAATAAGATGAGGTAGAGAATTATGGTCAGGGATATTATTTTATACAGGATTGTCAGGGCAGTTCTCATTGATTAAGGCCATTTATGAAAGTCCTGAGTGAAGTGAGGCAATGGCCATGAAAAGATTGGTGGGAAGAGTAAGGAATTGGATTTATGTCTCGTTTTACTCAGACACAGTCCTGCAAAGTTGTATGTAAGTTGAATTTTATTTTAAGCATATTATGAAAGCTTATTGTAACCTCTTTTTGGGTAGTGAATCTCTTTCTAAAATGAAGATCCCATTGGCAAAATAAATAATTATGCCAAGTAATCTGCACTGTAAGTGCAAGTGTCTACACATTGAATTCACTTTAAGAAGGCTACACGTGTTCAGGGTAAGATGTTATCAATGAATAATGGATATGAAGAAGAGTTTTGAATTAGTGAAAAGTCTTAGGTATAGATTTTTTTAAAAAAAAGACTAAAAGTATGTCTAATTATAAACAAATCAACAGTTGCGTAGTTGAGGCTCTTATAATACCTCTTTGAATCAATAGCCAGAGTGCTTTATGATTAGCATATGCAAATCACATAAATGCTTTCAAAATGTCTGAGAGCTCTTAAAAATGATTTCTGTAGTTTGGTTAGCATTATCCTTGTACTCTTATTTACCCTGAGGATATGCTGGAAACACACATTTTTCAAAACTAGTATAGACATAACTCAGGCCTTGGGCAGGTTATCATAATTTCTAAGTAAGGGGTGTTTAAATATACAAGACTGTGTACTGCTCCTCTTTAAGTTATCTTTCTTGGGTTCACTGATTTGTTAGAAAAACCCTTTAAACAGAAAAGAGTTACCAAACTTGTCATCCCCATTAAGAAATAACCTTTATGCAAAAATTTTGACTATAACAAAAACTGCATGATCTGGTTGTGGCAATCCAAACCTCAGGGAATTTGAGCTTTGATAGCTATTGCTATTGTAGAATGTTAAGGTTGCTGTTAATTTGTAGAAAACTTAACTGCTGTGAAGGTGAGCAATCAGTACAAGAAACAAGGCTCCTCATCTCCTTCACCTTCTTGCCATGTTCCCTTTGTCCCTTTCAGTAGGTACAAGAGATGCTAATGAGGTCCAGTCAGATTTATCATTTTAGCATTATGACCTGTTTCAGGATTGGAGATTTCTGGGGAGTGCTTTTGTGACAGTCCCTTTCCTTCCTCCTCCCTCACAGAACACTCACTGAATCATCCAGATGACTGCACTGTTGCTGTCACATGCTCACCACTTACAGACATCTTTCTTAGGGTTACCTGACATGTTGTTTTTGCATGTATTTTCTCTATTGGGTTAAATAACACAGCTGTTACTTTTAATATGTAAAAACATTTGTCTCTTCATGACAGCATGGCATTTTATAAGCAAAACACTTTCATCTTTAATTTACAGGTGTGCCACACCAAGCTCTGTCTGGAAAAAAAAAGTCCAAACTTGGTTTATTTCTCTTTTCTAAAAAAATTTTCTTTTTTTTCCATGTGATTTCCTCTAAAGAGTCTATCTGTTCATATCTGGGCCTTGAAATAGGGCTTGAAATTTAAAGCACCAAACAGAATCCCAGTGGTTAAGATTGAGGGGCTAGCTTTCCTCCTGATTCCACACAAGCTTGTATCTCTCTCTTCTCTATCTCTCCATCCTCCCCCTTTTCAAACTTCTGCATGCTTATTTTTAAAGTGGGTTTTCTTCTTGCACTCTTAACTTCCATATCTGCTGTGTTAGTTTTCCAGGGCTGCTATAACAAAGTATCACAAACTGGGTAGCTTAAGACGTTATAAATTTATTCTCTCATTTCTGGAGGTTAGAAATCTGAAATCAAGGTGTCCTTAGGGCCATCTTCTCTCCAAACTCACTACAAAACAATCCTTCCTTGCTTCTAGCTTCTAGTGTTTGCCAGCAATTCTTGGTTTCCTAGGGTTGTTGTACATCATTCCAGTTTCTGCTTTTGTCATCACTTGGCATTTTCCCTGTGTATATGTTTTCTCATAGTGTTTGTTCATCTCTGTATCTCTGTCCAAATTTTCTTCTTATGGGGGTACCATTTATTGGATAAGGTCCCACCCTAATCCAGTATGATCTCATTTTAACTTGATTACATCTGCTAAGACCCTATTTCTATATAAACCCTCATTCTGAGGTTCCAGGTGGGCATGTCTTTTGGGGACATTATTCATCCCTGTACACCTGCACAGAGCTATTCTTGCTGACAGCTTATAAGTGGTCCAACATCAGCAATTCTAGTCTAAGTCTTTTCTTTTGGGAAATACTTCAAATACATAGCATATTTTTTTCTTTTTTGGGGTAAACTAAACTTTTAATCAAAATTTAACATAATACAGAGTACATCCAACAATTATAACTGAATGCATTTTTACAGAGTGAGCACAGCCATGTAACTACCACTCAGATCAAGAAATAGAAGATCACCAGCAACCCAGAAGCCTCCATCATGTCCCCTCCCCAGTCATTGTCTCCTTTGAATAGTCTCTATTGTGACTTCAATCACTATTGGTAAGTTTTGCTTGTTTTTTAATGTGATACATATATACTATATTGTATCTGGCTTTTTTTTTGCTCAACTTTGACTATGAGTTTCATCCATACCATAACATGTAGCTGTAGTTGGTTCATTATCTTGGGTGCCTAGTATTATATTCTGTGAATATGCTAAAACTATTTTTCCATGGTGTTGGCTCAGTGAAGCCATGGACTGACGGGCACTTGAATTATTTCAGGTTTTTTGTAATTACAAATAATACTTTGTGTACATTTTGGTGCATCTCTTTGGATGCACCTATATATGTCTTTGTGTTTGCTATCTGCTTAGAAGTAGAATTGTTAGGTCATGGAGTATGTGTTTGTTTAGCATTAGCAGATATGGTTTTCCAAAGTGGTTGCACCAGTGTACACTCGTACCAGAAGTATATGAGACTTTGAGTCGCTCTGCATCTTGGCCGACATTTGCAATTTTTCTTTTCCATTTTAGCCTTTTTGGTGAATATATAATAAAATTTCATTGTAGCATTCAGCTGCATTTTCCTGATGACTGATGATCTGGAGCATATTTTACTATATTAACTTGCCATTCACATGTTCTTTTCTGTAGTGCTTTTTAAAATTATTTTGCTCTTCATTTTATTAGATTTCTATCTTTTTATTTGTAATTTTTAACAGGATTTTACATTTTCTGGATATGAATTCTTGTCAGATATATGTGGTTCAAAATTTTTCTACCAGGCTGTGGTTTCTCTTTCTTCCTGATGTTTTAAAATCACGTCAATTTATGTATCTTTTCATTTATAAGTGACAGGTTTTTATATCTTATTTAAGAAATCTTTGCCCTAAATTCGTCAAGATATTCTCATATGTT
Source organism: Cacajao melanocephalus (assembly GCA_963573385.1). Taxonomy (NCBI): domain Eukaryota; kingdom Metazoa; phylum Chordata; class Mammalia; order Primates; family Pitheciidae; genus Cacajao; species Cacajao melanocephalus. Next base: position 20,797 of record CAUYLG010052387.1, on the reverse strand, counting down.
ATCTTCTAGATGATTTATTTTTATTTTGTATTTAGGCCTATAATCTATTTGGAATTGATTCATATGTCTATGTGAAATGGAAGTCAAGGTTTTCTATATGAATCTCTAATAGATTGAACGCCATTTATTGAAAAGATACTGCCTTCACTTTTGATATGTGCAGGTCATTTCTTGGACTTTCTACTCTATTTAACTTGGTATCAACACTTTTGTTTTTTTTACTATAGCTTTATAATACGTCTTGATATCTAGTACTATAAGATCTGAGAGTTTGCTGTTCATTTTAAAGATTGTCTTAGCTATTCTTGGCTTTATGTATTTCAATAAAAATTTTTAAGTCAGCTTGCAAATTTCAAAAAATAGTACCTGTTAGGAATTTTGAGTTATTGAGTGTGCAGATTAATTTAAAGAGAACTGACATCTTTACAATATTTAGTCTTCTAATCAATGAAAAAATACAGTTTTCCATTTTAGTGATGACAAACTTTTTTAGTAAAGAGTCAGGCAGTAAATATTTTAGAAGTTGGAGATTATATACAGTTGCTGTCGCATATTCTTACTCTTTTGTTTTTTAGCTCTTCACAATGTAAAATCCCTCGTTCACAGGCAGTAAAAAACAGGCTGTAGGCTGCAGTTTGCCAATCCCTGCTCTCCTTTAGTTTTTATTTAATATATCTAATAGTGCTTTATAGTTTTCTGGGGAGAGTTCTTGCATTTAAAATATTACAGTTAAGCATGATATTAATGATAATATTTTTAAAGATAACTTTTACCAGATTAAACAAGAGCTCTTCTACTTAGCTAGGAATTGTTTTTACATATATGCCATGGAATACTACGCAACCATGAAAAGGAATGAGATCATGTCCTTTGCTGGGACATGGATGGAGCTAGAAGCCATTATCCTGAGCAAACCAACACAGGAACAGAAAACCAAATACCGTTATGTTCTCACTTATAAGTGAGAGCTGAACAACACACACTGGAACTTATGGGGGCGGGGCGCTGGAGAGAGGGAGAGCGTCAGGATAAATAAAAAATGAATGTGGGCCTTAATACCTGGGTGATGGGCTGATAGGTGGAGCAAACCACAGTGGCACACATTTATCTGTGTAACAAACCTGCACATCCTGCACAGGTACTGGGAACTTAAAATTAAATTTAAAAAAGTTGTTTTAAAATTATTATTGACAGTTAACATGTATCAAGTGCTTTTTCTGAATCTATTAAGATGATCCTATGATTTTTTTACTAGTTGATGTGTTAAATTATAATTTTTAAAATTATACTTTAAGTTCTGGGGTACATGTGCATAACATGCAGGTTTGTTACATAAGTATACATGTGCCATGGTGGTTTGATGCACCCATCACCCCGTCTTCTACATTAGGTATTTCTCCTAATGCTAGCCCTCCCCAGTCCCCCAACCCTGCTATCCCTCCCTTATCCCCCCATGCCCCAACAGGCACCTGTGTGTAATGTTCCCCTCCCTGTGTCCATGTGTTCTCATTGCTCAACACCCACTTATGAGTGAGAACATGTGGTGTTTGGTTTTCTGTTCTTGTGTTGGTTTGCTCAGAATAATGGTTTACAGCTTTGTCGATGTCCCTGCAAAGGACATGAACTCATCCTTTTTTTATGGCTGCATAGTATTCTGTGGTGTATATGTGCCACATTTTCTTTATCCAGTCTATCATTGATGGGCATTTGGGTTGGTTCCAAGTCTTTGCTGTTGTGAACAGTGCCACAATGAGCATACGTGTGCATGTGGCTTTATAATAGAATGATTTATAATCCTTTGTGTATATACTCAGTAATGGAATTGCTGGGTCAAATGATATTTCTAGCTCTAGCTCCTTGACAAATTGCCACACTGTCTTCCACAATGGTTGAACTAATTTACACTCCCACCAACAGTGTAAAAGCGTTCCTATTTCTTCACATCTTCACCAGCACCTGTCGTTTCCAGACTTATTAATGATTGCCATTCTAACTGGCTTGGGATGGTATCTCATTGTGATTTTGATTTGCATTTCTCTAATGATCAGTGATGATGAGCTTTTTTTCATGTTTCTTGGCCACATGAATGTCTTCTTTTGAGAAGGGTCTGCTCATATCCTTGCCCACTTTTTGATGAGGTTGTTTTTTCTTGTAAATTTATTGAAGTTCTTTGTAGATTCTGGATATTATTAGCCCTTTGTCAGATGGGTAGATTGCAAAACTTTTTTCCTATTCCATTGGTTGCTGGTTCTCTCTAATGATAGTTTCTTTTGCTGTGCAGAAGCTCTTAAGTTTAATTAGATCCTATTTGTCAATTTTGGCTTTTGTTGCTATTACTTTTGGTGTTTATTCATGAAGTCCTTGCCCATGCCTATGTCCTGAATGGTATTGCCTAGGTTTTCTTCTAGGGTTTTTATGGTGTTAGGTCTTATGTTTAAGTCTTTAAGCCATCTGGAGTTAATTTTTGTATAAGGTGTAAGAAAGGGATCCAGTTTCAGCTTTCAGCATATGGCTAGCAAGTTTTCCCAATGCCATTTATTAAATAAGGAATTCTTTCCCCATTGCCTCTTTTTGTCAGGTTTGGCAAAGATCAGGTGGTTGTATATGTGTAGCTTATTTCTGAGGCCTCTGTTCTGTTCCATTGGTCTATATCTCTGTTTTGGTACCAGTACCATGCTGTTTTGATTACTGTAGCCTTGTAGTATAGTTTGAAGTCTGGTAGTGTGATGCCTCCAGCTTTGTTTTTTTTTTGCTTAGGATTGTCTTGGCTATGTGGGTTCTCTTTTCGTTCCATATGAAGTTTAAGGTGGCTTTTTTCCAATTCTGTGAAGAATGTCAATGGTAGCTTGATGGGGATAGCATTGAATCTATAAATTACTTTGGGCAGTATGGCCACTTTCACGGTACTGATTCTTCCTAACCATGAGCATGGAATATTTGTTCATCTGTTTGTGTCCTTTCTTATTTCCTTGAGCAGTGGTTTGTAGTTCTCCTTGAAGAGATCCTTCACATCTCTTGTTAGTTGTATTCCTGGGTATTTAATACTCTTTGCGGCAATTGTGAATGGTAGTTCACTCATGATTTGGCTCTCTGTTTGTCTGTTATTGGTGTATATATTGTGACTTTTGCACATTGATTTCATATCCTGAGACTTTGCTGAAGTTGCTTATCGGCTTAAGGAGATTTTGGGCTGAGACGATGCGGTCTTCTAAATATACAATCATGTCCATGTTATCTGCAAATAGAGACAATTTGACTCCTCTTTTCCTAATTGAATACCGTTTATTTCTTTTTCTTGCCTGATTGCTCTGGCCAGAACTTCCAATATTATGTTGAATAGGAGTGGTGAGAGAGGGCGTTGTTGTCCAGTTTTCAAAAGGAATGCTTTCAGTTTTTACCCATTCAGTATGATATTGGCTGTGGGTTTGTCATAAATAGCTCTTATTATTTTGAGATACGATCCATTGATGCCTAGTTTATTGAGAGTTTTTAGCATAAAGGGCTGTTGAATTTTTTCAAAGCCCTTCTCTGCATCTATTGAGAGACTAATGTGGTTTTGTCATTGGTTCTGTTTATGTAGTGGATTGTGTTTACTGATTTCAGTATGTTGAACCAGCCTTGCATCCAAGGGATGAAGCTGACTTGATTATGATGGGTAAGCTTTCTGATGTGCTGTTGGATTTGGTTTGCCAGTATTTTATTGAGGATTTGCGCATCAACGTTCATCATGGTTATTAGCCTGAAATTTTCTTTTTTTAGTTGTGTCTCTGCCAGGTTTTAGTATCGGGATGATGTTGGTCTCACAAAATGAGTTAGGGAGCATACCTCTTTTTGTATTGTTTGGAATAGTTTCAGAAGGAATGGTACCAGCTCCTCTTTGTACCTCTGGTAGAATTCAGCTGTGAACCCATCTGGTCCTGGACTTTTTTTGGCTGGTAGGCTATTAATTGTTGCCTCAATTTCAGGCCTTGTTAGTGGTCTATTCAGGGATTCAACTTCTTCCTGGTTTAGTCTTGGGAAGGTGCAAGTGTCCAGGAATTTATCCATTTCTTCTAGGTTTACTGGTTTATTTGCATAGAGGTGTTTGTAATAATCTCTGATCTTAGTTTGTTTTTCTGTGGGATTGGTGGTGATAACCCTTTTATCATTTTTTATTAGATCTATTTGATTCTTCTCTCTTTATTAGTCTGGCTAGCACTCTATGTTGATCTTTTCGAAAATCCAGCTCCTGGATTCTTTTTTTTTTTGAAGGGTTTTTTTGTGTCTTTGTCTCCATTCTGCTCTGATTTTAGTTATTTCCCACTTCTGCTAGCTTTTGAATCTTGCTTCTCTTGTTCTTTTAATTGTGATGTTAGGGTGTTGATTTTAGATCTTTTCTCCTGTCTCTTGTGGGCATTTAGTGCTATAAATTTCCCTCTAGACACTGCTTTAAATGTGTCCCAGAGCTACTGGTACATTGTGTCTTCGTTTTCATTGGTTTTTAAGAACATCTTTATTTCTGCCTTAGTTTCATCATTTATTCAGTTGTCATTCAGAAGCAGGTTGTTCAGTTTCGATGTAGTTGTGCCGTTTTAAGTGAATTTCTTAGTCCTGAGTTCTAATTTGATTGCAGTGTGGTCTGAGAGACTGTTACGATTTCCATTCTTTTGCATTTGCTGAGGAGTGTTTTACTTCCGATTATGTGGTCAGTTGTAGAATAAATGTGATGTAGTGCTGAGAAGAATGCATATTCTGTAGATTTGGGGTGGAGAGTTCTGTAGATGTCAATTAGTTCTGCTTGGGCCAGATCTGAGTTCAAGTCCTGGATATTGTTGTTAATTTTCTTTCTCGTTGATCTGTTTAATATTGACAGTGGGGTGTTAAAGTCTCCCACTATTATTGTGTGGGGGTCTAAGTCTCTTTGTAGGTCATTAAGAACTTTATGTATCTGGGTGCTCCTGTTATGAGTGCATATATATTTAGGATAGTTAGCTCTTAGTGTTGCATTGATCCCTTTACCATTATGTAATGACTTTCTTTGTCTCTTTTGATCTTTGTGGGTTTAAAGTCTGTTTTATCAGAGACTAGGATTGCAACCACTCTTTTTTTTTTTTTTTTTTTGCTAATTTCTTGGTAAATTTTTCTTCATCCCTTTATTTTGAGCCTATGTCTGTCCTTGCACATGAGATGGGTCTCCTGAATACAGCTCAGCAATGGATCTTGACTCTTTATCCAGTTTGCCAGTCTGTGCCTTTTGATTAGGGCATTTTAACCCATTTCCATTTATGGTTAACTTTGTTATGTGTGAATTGATCCTGCCATTTTGATGCTAGCTGGTTGTTTTGCCCATTAGTTGATGCAGTTTCTTCACAGTGTTGATGGTCTTTACCATTTGGTACGTTTTTGCAGTGGCTGGTACTGATTGTTTCTTTCCATATTCAGTGCTTCCTTCAGGAGCTATTATTGTAAGGGGGGCCTGGTGGTGATGAAATCTCTCAGCAATTGCTTGTCTGTAATGGATTTTATTTCTCTTTTGCTTATTAAGCTTAGTTTGACTGGATATGAAATTCTGGGTTAAAAATTTTCTTTAAGGATGTTGAATATTGGCCCCCACTCTCTTCTGGCTTATAGGGTTTCTGCTGAGAGATCTGCTGTGAGTCTGATGGGCTTCCCTTTGTGGGTAACCCAACATTTTTCTCTGGCTGCCATTAGCATTTTTCCTTCATTTCAACCCTGGTGAATCTGACAATTATGTGTCTTAAAGTTGCTCTTCTTGAGGAATACATCTTTGTTGTGTTCTCTATATTTCCTGAATTTGAATGTTGGCCTGCCTTGCTAGGTTGGGGAAGTTCCTTTGGATAATATCCTGAAGAGTGTTTTTCAGTGTGATTTCATTCTCCTCGCCACTTTCAAGTATACTGATCAAACATAGATTTGGTCTTGTCACAGAATCCCATATTTCTTGGAGGCTTTGTTCATTTCTTTTCATTCTTTTTTCTCTAATCTTGCTGCCTCACTTTATTTCATTGAGTTGATCTTCAATATGTGATACTGTTCTTCTGCTTGATTGATTCGGCTACTGATGCTTCTGTATGCTTCATGAAGTTCTCATGTGTGTTTTTCGGCTCCATCAAGTCATTTATGTTCTTCTCTACACTGGCTTTTCTAGTTAGTATTTTGTGTAACCTTTTTTCTAAGTTCTTAGCTTCCTTGCATTGGATTAGAACATGCTCCTTTAGCTCAGAGGAGTTTGTTATTAACCCCCTTCTGAAGCCTGCTTCTGTCAATTCTTCAAACTCATTCTCCATCCAGTTTTGTTCCCTTGCTGGTGAGGAGCTGTAATCTCTTGGAGGAGAAGAGGAGTTCTGGTTTTTGGAGATTTCAGCCTTTTTGTGCTGGTTTCTTTCCATCTTCATGGATTTATCTACCTTTGATCATTGAAGTTGGTGACTTTTGGATGGGGTCTCTGAATGGATGTCCTTTCTGTTGATGTTGAAACTGTTTGTTTTTTATTTTTCCTTCTAATAGGCCCCTCTCCTGCAGGTCTGCTGGAGTTTGCTGGAGGTCCATCCAGACCCTGCTTGCCTGGCAATCTGTGGGGACTGCAGAACAGCAAAGATTGCTGTCTGTTTCTTCCTCTGCTAGCTTTGTTCCAGAAGGGTATCCACTAGATGCCAGTCAGAGCTCTCCTGTCTGAGGTGTCCCCCAGTCAGTATACACAGGGGTCAGGGAGTTACTTGAGGAGCCAGTCTGTCCCTTATTGGAGCTCCAGCATTGTGCTGAGAGATCTGTTGCTCCTTTCAGAGCTGCTGGGGAGGGAAGTCTGCTGAAGCTGAACCCACGACTGCTTCTTTCCCACGTGCTCTGTCCCAGGAAGGTGGGGGCTTTATTTATAAGTCCATGATGGGCTGCTACCTTTTTTATTTTTAGAGATGCCCTGCCCAGCAAGAATGGAGTCTAGTGACAGGCTACCTGCAGAGGTCTTGCTGAGCTGCCACAGGCTTTGCCCAGTTGCTGTGTAAACCTCCCGGCGACTTTGTTTACACAGGTGAGGTCAAAACCACCTACCGAAACCTCAGCAATGGCTGACACCCCTCCTCCCACTGAGCTTGAACATCCCAGGTCGACCTCAGACTGCTGTGCTGGCTGCGAGAATTTCAAGCCAGTGGATCTTAGCGTGCTGGTCTTTGTCGGGGGCGGGACCAGCCGAGCCAGATCACTTGTCTCCCTGGCTTCAGCCCCCTATTTCAGGGGAATGAGCAGTTCTGTCTTGCTAACATTCCAGGCACCACTGGGGTATGAGAAAAAAAATGCTGCGGCTATAACGGCCACCCAGTTTTGTGCTGGAAACCTGGGGTGCTGGCCTTGAAGGCACCAGAGGAAATCTCCTGGTCTGCGAAGACCATGAGAAAAGTGGAGTATCTGAGCAGAGTGCCAGAGTGTTGGGAAAAAGTCCCTAATGGCTTCCCTTGGCTAGGAGAGGGAGTTCTCTGGCCCCTTGCGTTTCCCACATGAGGCGACACCCTACCCTGCTTTGGTTCACCCTCCTTGGGCTGTACCCACTGTCTAACCAGTCCCAATGTGTTGAACCCGGTACCTCGGCTAGAAATGTAGAGATCACTTGCCTTCTGCATTGCTATTACTTGGAACTGTGGACTGGAGCTTTTCCTGTTCTGTTGTCTTGCACACTCTATGATTTTCAAGTGTTAAACCAACCTTGCAGTCCTGGAGTAAACCCCATTTGCTAATTGTGTAGTATCTCTTAATATCTGTATCTATATCTGTATTGCTCTTTTCTTGTGTATAATTTCATGAGAGAGATTGGCCTGTAGTTTTCCACTTTTGAAATGTCTTTGTCATGTTTTGATAGAGAGATTATACTGACCTATCTTCTATTGCCTTTTTGTATTCTCTGAGACGATTTGTTTTTTGACTGAGGTTATCTCCAGCTTTCAAGACCAGCCCAGTTGCCAGCTGAATACCACTGAATGAACCAGTACAATTGGCCCTCAGTGTCTGTGGGCTCCACACCTATGGGTTCAACCAATTGCAGATCAAAAGTGTTCTTTTAAAAATCTGCAAGGTTACAAAAAGCAAAGTTTAAATTTTCTGTGTGCCCTGTGCTATGTTGAATCCATGTGAAGTGATATGCAACCATTGTATTCAGTATTATAAGTAATATAAATGTAGGTTATATGCAAATACACCATTTAAGAGACATATAAGATCAGATAATCCTCAGATGTTGGTATCTGTGGGGGATCCTAGAGCCAATCCCCCATGGATACCAAGAGATGATCATATATCCATAGTCGTACTACCATTGGTTAACTATGGGAGCATGAGAAAGTCACTTCACCTCTCTGAGACTCAGCTTCATCATCCATAAAATGTTGCAGTTGAATCTTTAGGTAAAGTCTAGCTTTAATGGCCTGTGATTCTCTTTCATTCTCTGTTTTTTGGAATGTACCATGGAGATTGTGCTTTGCAAAGTGCTTTGAGCTGCTTTTCCTCACTCCTACGAGATGGCAATTCTAATGATCTCAAGCATTTGTTTTGAAATTTATATTGAATTATTAATAAAGTGCCCTCTATGGAGAATAAGTTGAGAATATAGTGGGGAAGGCAAGAATTATGAAGATCTCAACTAGGAAATATCTGTCCTTTTCACTTGGCAGCCAAACTCTGTCACTGGAGATGAAGAGAGGGCCTTGGCCACTGTGCCAGGCATGCCTGCTACAGTTCTTGGAAAACAGAGGCTGCTCAGTAGAGGAGGGTGATATATCTTCCTCACAAAGCTCCTGCCAGGAGAGAATGTGCATAACTCAGCCCTGAGCCTTTCTGTGAGCTCTGCCAAATCTGACAGGCAGGTAACAAAACACTGAAAAAAAAGTAATGTCAGCCTAGCCTGGCGAGCGCCAACACTGCTCCCTTAATTACTCTACCTAGTGACACAAGCTATTCATCAGCCTCGAAATAAAGTGGTTTTAAAGTCAGAAATTTATGTGCCAGCCAATCAGAGGCTGTAATTTTGGGGGCATTGGTTTAAAGCACCATAAACTAAGATGAAAACAAAATTGGAGAGCCAGGTAACTTTACATTTACACAATAGCACCATCAGGTTTGTCTTTGGTCCTTTCTGATTTTCTCACCATGTCTTTTCACCCATGTTCTAGCAGATAAACCATTTCATCCAAGCCAAGATCCCCAAGATCCCATCCTGAAGCCAAAAGAAAGATTAATTCAGTCTTGATTTATTCATTAAACAAATATTTGTTGTATTAAATGAGTATAGTAAAAAGGCTGAATAATCCTGGGGGAATTAATTCATTTATTCAATAAGTATTGAATACCAACAGTGTGCCAGATATCAACTAAAGGGCTAGGAAAATGATGGTAAACAGGACAGCAAAAGACTCTTCTTATGGAGCTCACCTATATATACAGAAAACATAAATACATGAGAAGATGTGGATAGTGATAAATGAGAATGATGGCGAGTAGTCAGAGAAACACAAGAGGCATGAGGGAATCTAAGCACTAGAGCAGGGATATACTTAATGCATCTGAATGATGAATGGAAAATGGGCCAGTGTGGCTGATGTGGGAAAGAGTGGAAATAGGCAAGGTCGGAGAGGTTGATGGGGCCAGATCAAGAAGGGCCTCTGAGCCAGAATCAGGAGTGTGAATTTCATTTTAAGTACAACGTAGGTCATTGGAGAGTTTTAAGCAGAGTGATCATGTGACCAACACCTTATTGAAAGTCAAGTTGAAAAGGTTTTTGCAAAAGAAGTCATTATCTAATTCATGATTTATTGAACGTAAACATTTATTGAACCTTTGTTATGTGTCAGGTGCTGATAACAGAAAGATGAATAAGATGCTGACTCTGTCCTCAAGGTGCTTACATTCCAGTGGAGACACACAGTCTTGTGCATGAATAAGAACAACATGGCAATAACGAGCAACAGTGCCTTAGTGGGGCAAAGCCATGTGGCGCCACTTCCATCTGTTTTATTAACAAACAGAACAGATCTCTTGAAGCTTTTCTGGATGTGCTTTTTCTTTTAAATGCAGAAAGGTACCTACTACATTCCAGAAGATAAATATGCCTCTAGTTGGCTCTCCCAGGGGAAGAGTGAGCATTCTACGAAGAGGCACAGTGGAACCACAAGTCTCAGGACTTGGGTTCTCTTCCCTACATGGCTGGGAGACACTGTGAAATGAGAGCAGATGTTTTTGGGAATCCGGGCTTCATTTTTTTCCATCAATAAAAGAGGGTTAAAATACTTGCACTATGCAGTCTCTTCTAGCTTATCAATCTGAAACCCAAGGGATTCTTTGTCTGGATCATTGATTTATAGGCTACATTTTTGACTCAGTAACAGGGAAGACTAATTTTGAACCCCAATAAAACGAAATGTTATCCCCCAAGAAGAATTTTAATCTTTTCATTAGTAGATATGTATTGTAAGAATTGGGCTTAATTATGATTATCATTTAAAATTTTTGGATGTTTATAGAAATTATCTAGAACTTTTAAAATACTTTTGAATTTTAACAACTTGCAGGATATTTTTTTTCTCTCCCTCTAAGTACCTATATTCTTAATTTTGTCTTATGTCCTGAAAAACCTTAAATGTTTACTCTCTGGATCTTTATCAAAAAAGAGTGCCAAATCTTGTTTTAAAACTGGAATGTTGTGAAACACAATGTTTCCCAGGGAGAGATCCCTGGAATTCTCTTCCCACTGATGTTCAATGCAGAAGATACTATGGTCAAATAAAGGTCCCAACAACTCCTGAAGTAAATAACAAACTCATGACCACAATCAAATGAATGTACAAATCCATTTTACTTTAACTGAATGCTTCTCAGTATCTTTGAAGACAGACTCTTCATTGGATAACAATCCTCAAAATGCATATTGGGCCCTGGCCATGAGCTGGGTTCTCTCTGGCAGACTCCTGTGTTCTCCAGGTGTGCATTTTTATTTGAAGCCTCTGGCTGCAATGGTAGGGAAGTCTGTTTGTTTTAAGGTATAGACTTTCCTCTTTGCTGGACCAACTTGGCTGCCAACTGGAAACCACACATGCCTAAACAATACGTTTTCCTCCCAACCCTGGAACTGTTCCTTCCTAAAGTCCTATGCCTGGATGCCAGTGGAAGCAGTTTGGCCTCAGATTGGAGACCTAAATCCACAGATAATGTGTAAGACATTAAAATTGCCTTGCCTGGTAGAGGTGAGGGGTTTGAGCCATGTCATTTACACTTTCTGGCCTGGTTTCCCCTGTGACTCCAACAGAACACTGTGCAGCACACTGCTTCCCTCTGTTTCCCTGGGGGACATCTGAACCCAATGAGAACTTCACAGAGCTCAGCCTATGTATGTAGGGTCCAGATGAGCAGGGCCTGTGCCCTAACTCCTCTCCCACCTCAAGCACTACCATTCCAATAATAACTGCCATCTCTTTTTGAGCTCTGTGAACCACCTGAGCAGGCTACAATGCTAGCCTTTAGCAGTGGCCAGAGTGATTCACATGGCACCTGCAAGGTCAAACTCATTGAGGGACATTATTAGCAGGTGTTCAACAACTGAGACATAGATATCGGCTGAATGAGTGAGTGAACAAATGCCATTCAGCCTCCTGGTAGGCAGTGACTCGTGCAGTGTGAGGATTCCAGACTGCTCTCTGTGCCAGCGATACTATGTAGAGAGGAGGCAGGGCAGGAAAACTGAACAAGCATGGGTTTGAGTCCCAGACCTGCCAAGCATCCAGACACCACCTTGATCAAGTTTTTAAAATATTCCTGAGCACTCATTTTCTTCAATACCTATCTCGCTGGATTCTTGTGATAATGAAGGCTTCATAAGGGAACTTATGTGACAACTGTGAAGGGTCTGGCACATGATGAGAACTGAATGGATCACAGTGTTAAAGAGGTTATTAGGGTTGAAAGCTCCTCTGGCCATCACGCCATCGACTCCGTATATTCAAGATGAGGTGACTTAGTCAATATGCCAGTCAGTGGGAGACCACAGGTTCCCTCAGTCCTTGTCTAGTGCTCTGTGTTACACATTTCTGCCTTCAACTGTACATTAATTTCTGAAAGAAAAATTGCAGTTCTAACCTTGAATATCCCTGTAAATTCTGACTTTCCCTTAAACTCAAAGGATGGGTACCTGGCTTCCAGTGTTTATAAGCTGCTCAATGTGACTTTTTAACCATGAAGCTGAGAACATTGCCTTCTAGAAGGAAGGCATCTCTTGATGACATTCGCAGGTTGCCAGGCTGGGACTTGGGAACACCAGGCTCACAAATGCCTCATACATGTAAGCAGTTGGCTTGTCTGTCTCATGCCTTGAGGAAGGTGAAACATCGAGATGTTGTACTGCTGTCTCAACACACCTGGCTGGAGCTAGACTTCTGGGGACTTGGCTGAGGGTTTGAAGGAGCCACCTGAGGTGACTCAGATAAGTAGCAACATGGCAGGGAGGAGAGGAGCAGAGGCAGCAGAAGGGAAGAGAAGAACAAAGGCACTTGTTGTAGGCTGGAGCCGGCAATGGTCTTCCTCAAGAAAACAGTATTGCACACCGTGTCTATATTCCTTGCCAGATTGGCCCATAAAAATTGCATTAAACACATAAGCCATATGAGCTATAATAATCCTGAACTGTTAAGGTTACCTGAGTTTCTGTGAACTAGACTGAGTACCTACTCACTCAGCATTTTCATAGTATCAGTTACTATTAATTATTTTGTTAAAAATAACAAAGTATACTGAAGAATATGTTTTTTCCCTTACTGTCCCCAAACTGATCCCACTTCTAGAGTTTTCTACTGATAGTTTGTTATGTGTCTTGTAGATATTTTCTTTATATACCTAACTGTAGTAGGTATAAAGTCCACAGACATCACTCAAAGTGACATTTGAAGTGTCACTGGAGGGCAGGTAGTGAGTCATATAGCTTTGGGGGCTGGGGAGTCCCAAACAGAGAACAGCAAGTGCTGAGCCCCTGGATGGGACTGGTGGGCCTGGGGAGAACAGCAAGAGGACCTGAGGCTGGAGCGGAGGGAGGGAGGAGGAGAGGTGTGGGTTGGGGTGGAGAACAAATAGGGCTTTGTAGGTCAGGTTAGGCGCTTGGGCTTTAACTCTGAGTAAAAGGAGCATCTGTGAGCAGAAGCACACCACGATCTGACTTATTTTTAATAGCGGGGAGAAATGTCAAGGCTATTGTGTAATAATCCAGGTGAGATGATGGTAGCAAGAAACTTGATGGTAGTGGAGTGTAAAAATAATCGGATGCTGGATATATTTTCAAGGTACGGCTAATGTGATTTGTTGTTGGATTGGTTGTGGAGTGAGAGAGAATGAGAGGAATGTGGGGCAACTTGTAAATTTGGTGTCTGAACAGCCAGAAAGACATGGTGGAAAATTCATGGTGGGGCCGGTATTCCAAACCAAGCCCACTGGGCGCAGGGTCTGTACTTCCTCCTCCACACAGTCTTGCCTCCTGGGCGCCACATAACCTTCCATAATACTGGGTGTGGTAATAATTTGCACTCCAAGGCAAAGAACAAAATATCAGAATATTGCCTTCTGTTAAGTTGGAGGCTTTTTAGCTCAAATCAGTTATAGTGTCTGAAAGAGCGTTCCGTTCGTCATTTCTGATACTTAAAAGATGCTTACTAGAACCCAGTTAGTTCATCTCTAGAATTCTGGACTCGCTGGTTGGGAATGATTGCACTAGACCATTATTCCAGAAAGTCTAACGTTTCTGTTTTTGGTGACTACATTCTCTGTGCGAGAGTATCGTGGTGTTTTTTTTTTGTTCATCGATCACTTTCCGTGCCTTATAATGAAAACACAGTGAAGACAAATGTGCTATTTATAATTTTCTTCCTGGAGCCATTTCAATTAAAAGTTAATTAAATGTCTTCACATCATAATGTTAACGTATTCTTTCAGTAATAGTGAGACAATGTTAAAGCTGTAAGAATCCCCAAGTCTAAAATAAACTTATGCAAATACCTTTTCAAAATGCCACAGTGTGCACAGACGCATTACTTAAACATGGTTAGTACTTCTGCGTCTTTATTAATTTTATTAATTAAACCATAGAAAGGATGACTTGGGATTAAGGGGTATTCAGGGAAGACATTTTCACAGTGTTAGAGAACAGCGTGGTAGGGGATGTTGAGCTTTCCTTGCTTTGGAGCCAGTGGTCCTCACATTTTGGTGCCTACCAGGAAACACTTGAACTGGTAAAGTGCACGAAGGCCTGGGTTCACCCAAGTAGGATGTGGCCTGGGCCTTTCGTATTTTTGTTTGGTTCCCCAGGTGATTTTAAATACCCACCAAAATGTGAGAGCTACTGCTTTAGAACGCCAAACTGCCTTAGTATTTTGGGTCAGTGATTCTGGATTCTGAACATGACACTGTGGGAGGTGAAATCTGTTCTGCTCAATGCTTTGGGTGCCTTAGGTATGTTATCCAACTCCCGCCTTCCAGGAGTGTGATGTCTGAAAATGGCTGAAGTCAGCAGGGGTCTCAAACATTTCATGCCTAGGAACACCTAATGCACTCTTTCCTTAGAAAGTGAGCTGTGGAATTCTGGAGTTCCATTGACAAGACTGCAAATGTGTGGGTTTGCAGGTGACATGTTGGTTTGCACCAAAGCAGTTCTCTTATTTCTCTGCCAAATGCATCTTTCCCTATAGGAGCCCCTAAGTCTATTTTTCTGCCAAGAACCCTACGGTGGTTTGAAGGGGAGGAAGGGGAGGCTGTGTAGACTCACTCCAACATTAGAGATGAAGTCTCCCTAATCAAAGGCAGCAGAAGATGCAAATCTAAAGTCAAGGGAAACAGGGTTTCTGCAGGGTTTAGACCACTTTAATTCCATATTTTATTTCCACTGTGGGAGAGAAAGACATCCTTGAACTTCCCAATAATAGTAACTGTTAAAAAGTGCTTAGTGGCCAGGCACAGCGGCTCATGCCGCTAATCCCAGCACTTTGGAAGGCTGATGCGGGTGGATCATGAGGTCAAGAGATGGAGACCATCCTGGCCAACATAGTGAAACTCCATCTCTACTAAAATACAAAACTTAGCTGGGCGTGGTGGCACACACCTGTAGTCCCAGCTACTTGGGAGGCTGAGGCAGGAGAACTGCTTGAACCTGGGACGTGGAGGTTGCAGTGAGACGAGATTGCACCACTGCACTCCAGCCTGGCAACAGAGCAAGACTCTGTCTCAAAAAAAAAAAAAAAGTGCTAAATATTGTCCCAATAACATTCTGGACAATATTTTAGTTCTCCTCATAAACTCAACTGAAGATTTAGTATTAGGATCATTTCACAGAAGAGGAAATGGAGGTACAGAGACCCTGCCCAAGGCCATGCCTGTTATGGGAGATAAGATCCAAACCCAGGCTGACTGGCTGCAAAGTATATAATTTTAACCATTATGCTGTGCTGTCTTCCAACCTAGCACGATTCATGCCTCTCCACCCCATTCCACTATGTAGGCCTAGGAATCATAAATGGGAGTGATACAGAGAGATGAACACTCCAAGGCAGCCCTGCAGACAGTTGAGCTGTCTGGTGTCAGGCAAGACAACTGGGGATTCCTGGAAGTCCTCCCTTGCCTGAGAAACAAGGACCAGGGTGAGATGAGGGTGTGGGCAGAGGCATGCAGGGAGGTGGTCAGCTGGAACGCAGTGGCACAGCTGAACTTATTCCTTACAGGTGGCATCCATTGTGACTGGGCAGTGCCTGTGGCATATCAATCCTTGAATGTTCCGAGTGTCACTTCTGGGTGTATGCTCTTCACTCTGAGAGCCATTGCTGGCTTGATGATAGGCCCTGAATTATCAAGGACCTTCTACTAGGACAGAAGAGAGAGGCCAGTTGTTTAGTGGGCCATCGAGAGCTGCTGACAAGTGGCAAGCTGTGAGCTACTGAGAAGGCTTGAGTTGTGGGGTGGGAATGGCAGAGGGTAGAGGAGGTTCAGTGAATAGGATGAACACCATGACCCAGGGCAAGATTTCTAAAATTTGGGTAATACAAGGATCCTTTTTTCTGAGATGGAATCTCACTCTTGTCCCCCAGGCTGGAGTGCAGTAGTGCAATCTCGGCTCACTGCAACTTCTGCCTCCTGAATTCAAGCAGTTCTCCTGCCTCAGCCTCCTGAGTAGCAGGGATTACAGGTGCCCGCAAACACACCTGGCTAATTTTTGTACTTTTAGTAGAGATGGGGTTTTGCCATGTTGGCCAGGCTGGTCTTGAACTCCTGACTTCAGGTGATCTGCCTGTCTTGGTCCTCCCAAAGCACTGGGATTATAGGCATGAGCCACCATGCCCAACCAATACTATATTGAAGAGAAGTGGTGAGAGAGGGCAAATACAACAGGCATTTGTCTTGTGCCTGTTTTCAAAGGGAATGCTTCCAGTTTTTGGCCATTTAGCATGATATTGGCTGTGGGTTTATCAGAAATAGCTCTTATTATTTTGAGATACGTTCCATTGATATGTAGTTTATTGAGAGTTTTTAGCATAAAGGGCTGTTGAATTTTGTCAGAGGCCTTCTCTGCATCTATTGAGAGAATCGTGGTTTTGTCTTTAGTTCTGTTTATGTGATGGATTACATTTATAGATTTCCATATGTTGAGCCAGCCTTTCGTCCCTGGGTTGAAGCTGACTTGATCGTGATGTACTTTTTGATGTGCTGTTGGATTTGGTTTGCCAGTATTTTATTGAGGTTTGCCAGTATTGAGGATTTTTGCATCAATGTTCGTCGTGGATATTATCCTGAAATTTTCTTTTTTAGTCGTGTCTCTGCCAGGTTTTGGTATCAGGATGATGTTGGTCTTATAAAATGAGTTAGGGAGGATTCCCTCTTTTTGGATTGTTTGGAATAGTTTCAGAAGGAATGGTACCAGCTTCTCTTTCTACCTCTGGTAGAATTCAGCTGTGAACCCATCTGGTCCTGGACTTTTTTTCGTTGGTAGGCTATTAATTGCTATCTCAATTTCAGACCTTGTTATTGGTCTATTCAGGGATTCAACTTCTTCCTGGTTTAGTCTTGGGAAGGTGTAAATGTCCAGGAATTTATTTATTTCTTCTAGATTTACTGGTTTATTTGTATAGAGGTGTTTGTAGTAATCTCTGATGGTACTTTGTATTTTTGTAGGATTGGTGGTGATATCCCCTTTATCATTTTTTATTGCATCTATTCAAATGTTCTCTCTTTTCTTCTTTATTAGTCTGGCTACCAGTCTGTTTTGTTGATCTTTTTAAAAAAAACAGCTCCTGGATTGATTTTTTTTTTTTTAAGGGTTTTTTTTGTGTGTCTCTATAACCTTCAGTTCTCCTCTGATCTTAGTTATATCTTGTCTTCTGCTAGCTTTTGAATTTGCTTGATCTTGCTCCTCTAGTTCTTTTAATCATGACATTAGGGTGTCAATTTTAGATCTTTCCTCGTTTCTCTTGCGGGCACTTAGTGCTAAAAATTTCCCTCTAGACACTGCTTTAAATGTGTCCCAGAGATTCTGGTGCATTGTGTCTTCATTCTCATTGGTTTTGAAGAACAGCTTTATTTTGCCTTCATTTCATTATTTATCCAGTGGTCTTTCAGGAACAAGTTGTTCAGTTTCCATGTGGTTGTGTGGTTTTGAGTGAGTTTCTTAATTCTGAGTTATGATTTGATTGCACTGTGATCCGAGAGTCTGTTTGTTATGATTTCCATTCTTTTGCATTTGCTGAGAAGTGTTTTACTTCCAATTATGTGGTCAATTTTAGAATAAGTGTGATGTGCTGTGAGAAGAATGTATATTCTTGTGGTTTTGGGGTGGAGAGTTCTGTAGATGCCAGTTAGGTCTGCTTGGTCCAGATCTGAGTTCAAATCCTGGATATCCTGGTTAAGTTACTGCCTCGTTGATCTGTCTAATATTGACAGTGGAATGTTAAAGTCTCCCACTATTACTGTAATGGTTAGATGTCTCTTCTGAAAAACTAAAGTGGCCATACTTTAATTTTCAAAATATATTTTGTCCCCTTCCTAACATTATCACTACATACAAATCATTTTAGCATAATTGAATTCAAACATTTTGGTTTAATCATTCATAATTTAAACTTCTTATAATTTCTATATTAATTATGTCAACATTTTTTTGACTTGCAACTAAAATCAAGCAAGTCTCCAATTTTAGGTGAGACTATTGTTAAGATTTATCAACTCAAGTTGATAGTTTATGCCAATGTAAAGTCTAAATTATAGTAACATAAATTTATGGCAATATAAGGTCTAAATTATTCAAAACAAATTTTAGATATGAAATAACACCAGAACATTTAATAGTTGGTATTGAGATTCACTAGAGGTGGCTGGCAAAATATTAGCAAAATATTGGGAAAATTTATAGATTGTAATCTCAAATCTTTTTGAAGGCTGAAACGTTTAAAACTAATCTATAACTTTCCTTAATATTTTTCTAATATTTTGCCATCCACCTGAGCGAATTTCAACAAGTTGAGAACTCTAGAATTATATGTATATTTTCTTATAAAATTTCCTCAAGATTTGCTCAAATCTGAAATGAAATACAATATAACATTAGAAAGACATGAAAAAAGAAGACTGAAAGTTAATACTGAAGCCAGTTCATAATAAAGAAAACTTTAGAAAATTTTAAATTATATTTGCATATTTTACTATAATACTGTAAATAAATATCAACAACCTTTTTGAAAAGAAAATATATGGAAGGTATAAAATAATAATGTAAGAACAAAGAATACATAACACCATTAAAAAGATGTAGAATTTGGTTTAACAGATGAGAAGATTAAGTAAAAGGTTTGTTAATTGTTGTGTTTATAGTACCGTATATAGTACAGTACAAAAGTTACTACTACAGTGTTAATTCTAAAATTGAGAAATATTTTAACAAATGTTTAAAACTTGGATGTGAACACTAATAGAAAAAAGCCAAATACATAATTTTTAAAACACTAGATATACGTTTAGCAAAAAAAAAAAAAAGCCATATTTTAGAAATCATAAAAAGATGTCAAAACCTAAATGTCATAGCTACAAAAAAGTAAAATACCTAGAAGTACATTTAACAAAGATGATGAAATATCTCTATCAGGCAAACTATAAAACACTGTTGAAAGAAATTGCAGGTGGCATAAACAAAAGGAAAAACATTCCATGTTCATGGATTAGAATACATATCATTAAAAGTGACCATATTTTTAAAGCAATCTACAGACTCAACGTATTTTCTATCAAATTGCGGATGATATTTTTTCACAAAATTAGAAAAATCTATTAAATTCATTGGAATCAAAAAAGAGCCCAAAATAACCAAAGCAATTCTGAGTGAGAAGATAAAGTGGCAACCATCGCAATACCTGACTTTACATTATACTACCAGCCTATAGTAACCAAACTATATGTTACTGGTACAAAAGTAGACACACAGATCAATGGAACATAAGAGAGCAAAACCAGAAATAAAGCTACGTTATGTACAACCAAATGATCTCTGACAAAGTTGACAAAAATATACACTGGGGAAAGAGCATCCTTTACACTAAATGGTGGTGGAAAAATTGGATAGCCATAAGCAGAAAAATGAAGTGGACTCATACCTCTCACCATATACAAAAATTAACTAAGATTGATTAAATATCTAAATTTAAGACCTGAACTCATAAAAATTCTATAAGAAAGCCTGGAAAAATCTCTTCTGGTTATTGGGCTTGGAAAAAATTATGACAAAGCCTTCGAAAACAAATGCAAAGGAAACAAAAAGACAAAAGAGACTTACTTAAACTAAAAAGCTTCTGCCCAGCAAAAGAAATAACCCACAGAGTAAATATACAAGCTACAGATGGGAGAAAATATATGCCAACTATGTATTTCACAAAAGACAAGATCAACAATCCACAAGGAATTCAAACAACTAAATAAGAAAAAACAGACAACCCTATTAAAAAATGGGCAAAGGACATTAACAGACATTTTCTTTATTTTCTTTTACTGTATGTAATTATACGTGTTTATTTATTTTCTTTTTCTTAATTACACTTTAAGTTCTGGGGTATATGTGCAGATCGTGCAGGTTTGTTACATAGATATAAACATGCCGTCGTGGGGGTTTGCTGCATCCATCACCCCGTCATCTGCATTAGATATTTCTCCTTATTCTATCCCTCCCCAGTCCCCTCACTCCCTGCTATTCCTCTCCTGGTCCCCTACCCTGCAGGCCCCAGGGTGTGATGCTCCCCTCTCTGTGTCCATGTGCTCTCACTGTTCAACACCCTCCTATGAGTGAGAACATGCAGTGTTTGATTTTCTGTTCTTGTGTCAGTTTGCTGAGACAAGGACATGAACCCATCATTTTTTATGGCTGCATAGTATTCCATGGTGTATATGTGCCACATTTTCTTTATCCAGTCTATTATTGATGGGCATTTGGGTTGGTTCCAAGTCTTTGCTATTGTGAACTTGCCACAATAAATATACATGTGCATGTATCTTTATAATAGAATGATTTATAATCCTTTGGGTATATATCCAGTAATGGGATTGCTGGGTCAAATGGTATTTCTATTTCTAGAAATTCCTTGAGGAATTGCCACACTGTCCTCCACAGTGGTTGAATTAATTTATACTCCCACCAACAGTGTAAAAGTGTTCCTTTTTCTCCACATCCTCTCCAGCATCTGTTGTCTCCTGATTTTTTAATGATCGCCATTCTAACTGGTGTGAGGTGGTATCTCAGTGAGGTTTTGATTTGCATTTC
>CAUYLG010052384.1:0-12936 GCA_963573385.1 Cacajao melanocephalus | reverse complement strand
GCCTATGCCTATGTCCTGAATGGTATTGCCTAGGTTTTCTTCTAGAGTTTTTATGGTGTTAGGTCTTATGTTTAAATCTTTAATCAATCTGGAGTTAATTTTTGTATAAGGTATAAGGAAGGAATCCAGTTTCAGCTTTCTGCATATGGCTAGCCAGTTTTCCCAACACAATTTATTAAATAGGGAATCATTTCCCCGTTACTTGTTTTTGTTATGTTTGTCAAAGATCAGATGATTGTAGATGCATGGTGTTGTTTCTGAGGCCTCTATTCTGTTCCATTGGTCTATATCTCTGTTTTGGTATCAGTACCATTTTATTTTCATTACTGTATCCCTTGTAGTATAGTTTGAATTCAGATAGTGTGATTCCCCCAGCTTTTATTTATTTTTTTTATTTTTTATGTTTTGCTTAGGATTGTCTTGGCTATGCAGGCTCTTTTTTGGTTCATTTGAAGTTTAAGGTGGTCTTTTCCAATTTTCTGAAGAAAGTCAAAGGTAGCTTGATGGGGATAGCATTGAATCTATAAATTCCTTTGAGTTGTATGGCCATTTTCACGATATTGTTTCTTCCTAACCATGAGCATGGAATGTTGTTTTCATTGGTGTCCTCTCTTATTTCCTTGAGCAGTGGTGTGTGGTTCTCCCTGAAGAGATCCTTCATATCCTTTGTTAGTTGTATTCCTAGGTATTTTATTTTCTTTGTAGCAATTGTGAATGGGATTTCACTCATTATTTGGCTCTCTGTGCATTATTGGTGTATAGGAATGCTTGTGATTTTTGCACATTGATTTTGTATCCTGAGACTTTATCGAAGTTGCTTGTCATCTTAAGGAGATTTTGGGCTGAGATGGTGGGGTCTTTTAAATATACAATCATGTCATCTACAAGTAGAGACAATTTGACTTGTCTTTTCCTAATTGAATATCCTTTATTTCTTTTTCTTTCTTGATTTCTCTGGCCATAACTTCCAATACTATGTTGATAGGAGTGGTGAGAGAGGGCAGACTTGTCTTGTGCCAGTTTTCAAAGGGAATGCTTCCAGTTTTTGCCCATTCAGTATGATATTGACTGTGGGTTTGTCATAAATAGCTTTTATTATTTTGAGATACATTCCATCAATACCTAGTTTATTGAGAGTTTTTAGCATGAAGGGCTGTTGAATTTTGTCGAAGCCCTTCTCTGCATCTACTGAGATAATCGTATGTTTTTTGTCTTTGGTTATGTTTATGTGATGGATTACATTTTTAGATTTGCGTATGTTGAACCAACCTTGCATCCCAAGGATCAATCCGACCTGACTGTGTTGGACAAGCTTTCTGATGTGCTGTGCATCAACCTGATACTGAAACCTGGCAGAGACATAACTAAAAAAGAAAATTTCGGGCCAATATCCATGATGAACAATGGTGCGAAAATCCTCAATAAAATACTGGTCTGACATATTCTTAATGAATCACTGTAATTGTAGAGACAATAATAGGCTGAAGGCAAGGGGTAGCAAAGAAGCAGGCAGACCAGTTAGGCGACTATAGCCTAACTGGAGAGTAGAGAGATGCTGGTTTCGATGTGGGTGGTAGTGAGACAGGAACAGAATCTGAAGATGTTTTGAATTACTATTGATAACATTTGTTAACATAGTATGAGTTATTGAAAAAAGGGGGGTGCCCGGGAGCAGTGGCCTAGCACTTTGGGAGGGTGAGACAGGCGGATTACATGAGGTCAGGGGTTTGAGGCTAGCCTGGACAACATGGTGAATGTTGGCCTGTCTGCACTAAAAATCCAAAAATTACATGGGTGTGGTGAGGGCATGTATAATCCAACTACTCGGGAAGCTGAGAACAGGGAATCACTTGAATCCAGGAGGCAGAGGTTGCATTGAGCCCAGATCATGCCATTGCACTGCAGGCAAGATCAAAACTTCATCTCAAAAAAAAGAAATAGAATTATTTATAATCCTTTGTGTATATACCCAGTAAGGGGATTGCTGGATCAAGTGGTATTTCTGGTTCTAGATCCTTGAGGAATCATCACACTGTCTTCCATAATGGTTGAACTAATTTACACTCCCACCAACAGTGGAAAAGGGTTTCTATTTATCCACATCCTCTCCAGCATATGTTGTTTCCTGACTTTTTAATGATGGTCATTCTAACTGGCATCAGATTGCATCTCATTGCAGTTTTTATTTGCATTTCTCTAATGACCAGTGATGGTGAGCTTTTTTTCATATGTTTGTTGGCCTCATAAATTTCTTCTTTTGAGAAGTGTTTGTTTATATGCTTCACCCACTTTTTGATGGAGTTGGCACATGCACACATATGTTTATTGCAGCACTATTCACAATAGCAAAAACTTGGAACCAACCCAAATACCCATCAATGATAGACTGGATAAAGAAAATGTGGCACACATACACCATAGAATACTCTGCACCCATAAAAAAGGATGAGTTCATGTCCTTTGCAGGTACATGGATGAAGCTGGAAACAGCAAACTAACACAGGAACAAAAAAGCAAACACTGTATGCTCTCACTGATAAGCAGGAGTTGAACAATAGAACACATGGATGCAGGGAGGGGAACATCACACACTGGGGCCTGTCAGGAGGTGGGGGACAAGTGCAGGGATAGCATTAGGATAAATACCTAATGTAGATGATGGGTTGATGGGTGCAGCAAACCACCATGGCACAGATATACCTATGTAACATACCTGCACCTTCTGCACATCTATCTCAGAACTTAAAGTATAATTTTAAAAAATGGTGGCCATCAAGGATACAAGCAAGGATTTTTGGGGCTTAATAACTGTATAACTATAAGGATGAAGTATATTACCTGCTAACCAATGTGAGGAACATGATGAGAGAAGGTGAGAATGGGGAAGATGCTGGGGAAGTGAGGAGAATAGTAGACGGAGATTAAGAGCTCTTACTGAGTTATGTTCACTTTGAGATGCCTATTTTGCCTCCAAGTAAAGACAGTAAGTAGGCTATGTGGCATCAGTCTGGAGTCCAGAGCATAGGTCTCTGCTGGAGATTTATCGATATGAGTTATTAAGATAAATTATGATGTTTGGCAAGCAGGTCCTTAAGTTTTAAGACAAACATCAGGAAGGACAATCTGTACTTTTAAAACATGGTGTTCAGTGTCATTTATTTGAAAACATACTGGGCCACTATCTGACCTGTAACAGTTCTGACATTCATTAAGACTACCAGATGTGAAAGCCAGGAGACTGATTACTTACATTTTTGGCATTTTCCTCATTCTAAACTTAAACTTTCCGTATCATTAAAGCCACTAAACAATTAGCCTAAGAGGTATATTCATTGTGTTTTGGCTGTCTTTGAATTTGATGCCTCATTGTAAAACATATGACTTCACTTGTATTTGTGTAGGTGATATTTTAAAAGATCATACTGGTCAGAGAATATGGACACTTTCATTATTTAATACTTTAGACTAATGCCAAGCATTCAAACTTGAACCCTTCATTTATCTGTCTTGTCAAAGAAGCAGAACTCATATTACATATGTGAAATATCACCTAGTATCTATTTCAATGACATATATTTTCTGTTTGTATATTAGAAATATTCTTTTACCTCAAAAAGCATATTGCTATCTGGAATTATCTGGATATAGTAATAAAATAATTATTTTCATCAGCATCAAAAGAAAATGTCTATACATCTGTTGGGATGGGGAGATGTGCAGCTGTCTAGCACTACTTATGGCTGGAAAGGTATATTTGTCTACAGTAATAGAAAAATTCATTGTTACTGCAAAGATTTCCCATAGCTCTTTTAAATATAAAGCTGTCTTCTTGATCTCCGTCTGCCTGAATCTTTGCCTATTTCTCACTTAGTTCAAAACTTTGACAGGAAATAGAAGCATATTTATCAATCCTTCAAGCCCCAGTAGAAGCACAGGAGAGAGAAAATCTACCTGTTTTGAAATGGTTGACCAATTCCCAGTGACATAACTATAGCTACAGTCTGATTTTCTTGTCTGTTGCCAAGAAAAAATGATTCAGTCTGGCCCCATTTTATAAGGGCACGTTGAACAGCTAGAATCCTACTTGTAGAGATTCTTTTTTTAGGCATGAGGAATGGCTATTCCAGGTAATGGATTCCTAATTTGCCCTTCTGTGGAACAAGCTTTGCATCATGACAGATGACAGAGTATTTGTCACCTTAAGATTTTTAAAAAATCAATTTAAGGCCATGCTATTTCTAATTGTTTTGGTTTATGCTTTGAAGTTTTTCTATGGCTGCCAAAATTGTGATCACCAATATAATATGCACCATTTTTATATTATCTAGTTCATTATATATATTATATAATATAAAAATATATCAGGTAGTGCATATAGTTTCTATAATATGTAAGCTATATGAAACCTGAAAAATGCATTTAAATTCAACATTTTCAGAATGTTTACTGTACCGCATTTGCTGGGTCATAGCATGGTAGTAAGCTTTACTCCATTTACACCACCAAATTATATGTACTAAACCTCTGACTACATTTGGTTTGATACAGAATATTGATGCTATGTCTATCTTGATGGCATTTCATTTATTTTCTTATGCAGTTGATACTATACTACCTTACTGATAACAATGCATCCATTCTACTCCTAACCCCCTATATCAGGTCAATAACATATTAAAAGTTTTGTTAACATGAGCGTTCTCTGAGGCTATCCAAACACTTTGCTCAAATAAGTTTTCATGTTTCATTCCATGCTAAGACCTTTACATTTAATTATTTCTCTATAGGGATTTAAACCAACATACTTTCTGTCTTCTAATTCACTTATTCTAAAAATGGTGATTCCCAGATCAATGTCATCAGTATCACCTGGATTGTGTTAGGAATGGAAATTATCAGCTTCTACCAAAGACAGCCTTTATCTGAGGTTAGGACCAGGAATTTGTGTTTTAACAAGCACTTCAGGTAATTCTGATGTATGCTAAAGTTTGAGAACCACGTTTGTAGATGGTTAAAAAATCAAAGACATAGCGTGGTCATGGATATATAATACTGTGAAACTCTCTATTTCCTGATTTTCCAAACAAAGCATACTGACAAGCAGGTTAATCTTAGGCCCCATTAAGTAAATTCTGCTACTGAGTACTAAAAAAATATTTTATTGTAAAAAGCTATTATTGTCAGTCTATTCCAAAGTGTAGACTCTGAGGAAATAACTTTAAAAAGCCTCAAATATACCAAGCAATAATCTAACATCTAAGGAAATGAATATTATAATGATGTGAAAACTTTTAAAATATACATTTAAAAGCATACATAAAAAACAGAAAGAAAACAGTTTAAAACATCCAATTGGTTTTAATAGTAAATAAAAATGTATGACCAATTTATAACCATGACCTAAATTCTAAGCGTAATGGGAATTTTTTTTTTACCATCTCTCCTGCCCTTGAATAATGTACATGACCCTTACCAGTTCCACCCATAATAGAAATAATGAGCTCTTCCATTGAATTTGACTCTTTCAAAGTCATTTAATCTAATCATCAACTTTCTCACAAAGGCTCTGTAAAATTGATAGGTATTTTTGACTTTGATTCTTTCTGGGGTTTGTTAACCTCCCATTGCATGTGTGATACTCAGAGTTACAGTTATTCCTTTAGAAGGTCATTTAGTACATTGAAGCCCATAGTTTAAAAAAAGAATATCTATTTCTGCTAAAGAAAGAATGAGGCAAGAGAAGAATTGAAAGTAAATTGTCAATTTTAAATGCATGTAGAAATCTTAAAACAGAGGACAAGGAGGGCCATTCATCCAGTTGGCTGCAAAAGTGGGACTATCGCACAGTGGCCTCTTCCCCTCCCTGCTGCTGACAGCTTGCAGTCATGCTTGCACTGTCTGCAAAATATCGCCTTAGGGGAGTCTGTCTGAAACTGCTCCTGCTCAGTCATGGCCTCCTGTGCCATATGATCTCTCCCTGGCCTCCTGGAATAATAAAAAACTTTCAATCTTATCTCACACTGTGAATAACTGAGTATCATATGGTGGTAGTAATTAGGAAAGATGACTCAAGCACTTCCAAAATTTGCAAAGTATTCATTGTCAGTTTCAGGACCCCTGCTCTTTAAGTGTTTTGGGATACTTTTTAAAGTAACTATTCTCTTTGGCCATTGGACTGTATCAAGTTTTCTATTTTTAATGTTTTTGTTTGGTAAGGTAACTTGGAAAGAACAGGAAGAAGAGTGAAAAAAAGACCAAATTCACTGAGAAAAACTTAGACTGAATATTATTAAGTTTTTATTAGTGTGAAAAACTCAATGTTTTTTAACTAGAAAAATGGCCATTTCAGGTTCTAATATATTGGGGGAATAGGAATTCTATTGAGAAATTAAGATATGCTATGGGAAAAACAAATTCTATCTATTTATTGCATATTTGAAATTATACCCCACCTCTATACCCATCATGGTCATTTTAAATTTAATGTTATTTTAATTGTATTAAGGATTACTATTAACAAGATGGCTAGTTTTTTCTATCTCCTTAAAGAATCAAGTAATAAATAAAGTTAAGTTATTGTTAAAATAAATTAGGCCATAATTTATGAGCAAAAAATGCACGGGTTATCAAGATGATATATTACCAGGTTATATTCAACCTAAAGTTTAAAGGTATCTTGAATGATATGGTTTGGCCATGTCCCCACCCAAATCTTATCTTGACTTGTAGCTCCCACAATTCCCGTGTGTTATGGGAGAGACGTGGTGGGAGTTAATTGAATCGTGAGGGCAGGCCTTTCCTGTGCTGTTTTTGTGATAGTGAGTAAGTCTCAGGAGATCTGCTGGTTTTATAAAGAGGAGTTTCCCTGTACCAGCTTCTTCTTTGCCTGCTGCCATCCATGTAAGACGTGACACTCCTCCTTGCTTTCCACCATGATTATGAGGCCTCCCCAGCCATGTGGAACTGTGAGTCCATTAAACCTCTTTGTTTTGTAAGTTGCCTAGTCTCGAGTACGTCTTTATTAGCAGCATGAAAACAAACTAATACATTGAAATTTTGAAAAATGTCTTCAATTTATGATGAATGACAACTTTAGAGTGATTTAGAAATTTTGCTCTCAGCATCTGAAGCTTGTTCTCAGTAATTTTTATGCCCTTTTCAGTTGAGATTCTATGATTCAGAATTTCTCTATTCTCAATTAGCTACAAAACATTTTTAGCTGCCAATATATAGCAATGTAGGAAAACAAAGACTAATAAGCTATAATGCTAATTCTTAGGGAACGATGACAGGTATTAGGAGACATGTTGGAAACACTATGCTAGACCTTTTTCATCCTAAAGATTGAGTTCAAATGTTATACCCCACATGAATGTTTCCCTGATTCAGAGAGGATATGTTGTCTTTATCTCTTTGGTAACACTAGTTTAACTGAGCACTGAAAATTATCTGCTTTCCCTATGCAATAATCTTACATATTCTTCACATGTACCCCAAAACCTAAAATGCAATTAAAAAAAAGAAAATTATCTGCTTTTGTCTATATCACTGTCTTTCTATAAGCCTTCCAAGGCAGAAGCTGTATGATTTTTTTTTTTAACTGCAAGTGGTAGTAGGCATGGCATTTCACTCTTCCGAAAAATGTGTTTAAAACATTTTTGTAATCATGATCTTAAATGCACACATAAACAGCCAATTAGGCACACTGTATATGTAGGCATTGCTTATGATATTGGGGATAGAAAGTGAAAAGGCTTTCATAGTCTCAGAGTCCTCCAGAATTGGATGAATTTTGGAGATTATTTATTTCAATTCTACCTGATAAAAAAATGAAGGTTTGGGTAAGTTAAGTGACTTTCCCAACAATGAAAAGTTGGTTGGCGGCGTCTTTTGTGTCCTTTATAAACTTTTGAGTCAATAATAAGGTGATTACAACATACAAATGAATATCATTAGGCAATTAAATATTACTAGGTAATTGAAGCTTTATTAATAAATTTTACTCAAAATCAACGCTTTGTTCTACTTAACACTGTTGTTCCTTACTTAACTATGCCTGTTTTGTACAAGTGGAATAGTTTTCTTTGGCTACAAACCCAACAAAACTCGTTTAGGCAGTGCCTTCTTACATACAAAATGGGAGTGTGATTTTTGTGTGTTTATGTCTGTGCTAGGGGTAGCCTCTTAGAAAATGTATAAGTCATAGTTTGCAATATTATCACAAAATAATCAATGCTTTAGACTAAGTAGGAAACAGTACTATGTGTGTCAGAGTCATATGAGTCCAACAGGGTGGACAAAAGAGATTATCATTTCAAAGCTACTGCCCAGCAGGATGGCTTTCACAAGGATACAGATGACACAGTTTTTTCTTACTGTGTTGACAAAGAGCTTGTATCCTGCTCAGCACATTCATTCTTCCCTGCATGGGATTGTGTGGCTCATGCTGACTTTCAAATCTTAACCTGCAAAAACATCTCTTTAGAAATTGCTTTTATTATTATTATTTTAAAGAGAAGCTTGCAAGCTGAATTTAATAGTGAGTCACAATTATTATTAATAGCTGACTATTCCTTTTATATTAATAATATCCTTTTTCTTGGAAAAAGACTATGTGTTTAAATTATATTGACTATATTTTTGCCTTTCTCCTCTGAATCAACTATCAAACATTCAATATTCATTGAGAAACAAATTTTCTATTAATATTTTCTAATGAGACTTTTGACAGATTTTCAGCAGCTTTCCAAATAAAAAGTGTCTTCAATAAATTTATTCACTTATTCGTTCAATTTAATTTGAGGTTTAACAAAGTGCCGGATATTACAATTTCCCTGAGTTATTTGTAAGACCTTTTAGGTGATTTATAAAGTTTGAAATGCTATACATGTTTCCATTAAATGTTTTCAAAAGATTAAAGTTTCCTTTTCTTCTTTTGTTACTATTTGCCTTTTTCTTTTTCCAAGACTACTTCATGAATGGCATTATGAACTTCTATAAGAGGGCACATAATGCCAGCTTGCTCTCTTTCAGTGATGTTAGCAGACGCAGATGATCATTGCTGTGATGTATTAATTCCCATTCCCCAGGCACTATAAAATCATGGTATTCTAATAATATCATTCTTTATTATTTTGTTATGTGAATTGCCTTTATAACAGGTATTTGTCCTCATCAGATTTTGATTACCCTTACATACACTTTCTAGAGGAACAGCAGATACTTTGTATTTCCCCCTCTATCTTCTAGTTTTCAGTTAAATTTGACCAATGAGATGTTATTTTTTCATTTCATCTTGAACTGATGGGTTTAAATATATTTAATATGCTGTAATTAATTGTGTTTGTTATCTTACTGGTGCTCAAATTGTTTTTTCTGGCCCAGTGTGTACCTAACAGGGGCCTATCAAAATAAGTCCTTTGGATAAACACTCGTGATCTTTGATGACTTCTTTACTTTCTTGCATGACGAGATACTCCAGGATAATTTTGCACGTATTTTGATCCAGATGAAGAATCTGCCATTTCTCCCATGTAATATGGTTACTTTTAGTCCAAAATGGTACTTAGCAATCAAAATCTGGGTGCTAGTTTTGCTCATGGCTACTGAGTAGTTATTTTGCATTTTTGCTCAGTGCTTTATTTATTTTTATTTTTATTTTTTTTGAGAAGGAGTCTTAAACTGTTACCCAGGCTAGATTGCAATGGCATGATCTCCACTCACTGCAGCCTCTGCCTCCCAGGGTGCAAGCAATTCTCCAGTGTCAGCCTCCCAAGTAGCTGGGATTACAGGCATCCTCCACTATGCCAGACTAATTCTTTGTATTTTTAGTAGAGATGAGATTTCACCATGTTGGCCAGGCTGGTTTTGAACTCCTGACCTCAAGTGATCTGCCTGCCTCAGGCTCCCAAAGTGCAAACATTACAGGCATGAGCTACCACACTTGGCCAGCATGTTCATTAAATACACATCTCTATCTCTCACTCTCTCTCTCTCTCTCACACACACACTCATTTTCTATCTAATAAAGTGCATCATAATTTTATACTCATTTCTAATTCAAATTTAGAGCAACACTATTTTAACTAATTATTTTAATTTAACCTAACTCTGTCTCTTTTCTCCTAAAACAAACCATGTTTTTAATGTAACCAACGTAATTTATCATTTACTGTCTCCTACCCTACACCAACAACAGTCTTAGAATAGAATACCCATACTACCACCAACCATATAATTACCAAAACTATTTTATGTTCATTTTTCCAGTTATTTCATTCCTACTAAAGAGTATTTTCCACTAAGAATATACAATACAATTTTATATCTTCATATCAACTGGATAGTTTTTCTCTGTGCATTTTATGCCATTAACATTATGTAAGTTCACTTATTTAATAATACTTTCAGTTTTCAGGGACTTCTCCTTAAAATTCCATTATATTTTACAATTAAGTAAAATATTTATTTTTATAAAAAGCTTTAAAAACATTATTCAAAAGAATTTAATTTCTGCCTTCCCATCCCTTTTACCTTATTCTCTTTCTTTCATCATATAAAACTACTTAGAAATGTATGGCTTATTCATCTATGTTTTTAACATTAGGAATGGCATATATATTGTGATCCTTCCTTTCTTAGATAAATGGTAGAACATTATATAAATCTGCACTTAGCTTTTTAATTTAACAATATATTATAGAGATCAGTACATAGTACCATTTAGAGAAATACCTGACTTTTTTTCGACTGCGTGGTACTGCATTGTGTACATGTAAAATAGTCTATTCAACTTGTCCCTTGGGTTAGATAATTGAACTATTTCCAGAGTTTTTTTCTGTTACTTGTAGAGTGATATATTAATAATTCTAGTATTTAAGAATACAGTGAGTAAAACTGACAACATGAGAAACCTCACGGGACAAGTGACTTGAATTTTTCAACTACAAAAACATAAATGTAAGGGAAAATAATATATGGAGATACAGATTAAAAGAGAATTCAGAAATATATTGGGATTTCTAATGTATGCTTATATATGCTGAATACATGTGTTTCATTATAAGCCACAGTATTTGTCACCTTGCTAATGGACATGAGCCCTACAAGGCAGACAAAGCCACAAACAGGTCATGATAAAGTGTCTTCTCGGTTTTTGAGAACTCTGTTTTAAAGTAAAATTTAACAAAACCAGTAATTTCCAGAGGCTGAAATTATACTTGTTGAGGTTGCATCTGTTGAGGAAAGAGCGATCTTGCAGCTTCATATTTAATACCAATACTATATTCATATACTAACTAATATTTGACACATATGCACTGGGCATCTACTATGTGGCAGGCAGTATTCCAGATGCTTGAGGTACAGTGGTGAACAAGAACAGCAAGGTACTTGCGGTCACTTTATTGAAATTCTGAATTCTGAAATATAGGATAGAATGGGGCAGAGGCAGACAATAAACAAAAATAAAAAATGAGGTAACTACAGATAAAAATGAGTGTTATTAAAATAGAGTGGAATAAATGACAGAGACTGATTGTAGGTGAATGTTGGGAAATTAAGGGTTCAAGAATGATGTCTCTGAGCATACTATTGAAGCTGGGGTCAAAAGAGATGAGGAGCTTCCCATTTAAAGATTTGGGAAGAAGTTGTTAAAGAGAAAGAAGGCCAGTGAGGCTGGACAAAGATTGTTCTTTCCCAGAGCTTTTGCACTTTTTTCACCCCTCTGTCCATAAGTAATTTGCAGTTGGACACTTGAAAGGCCCCCAGCATAAGAGCCTTTTTAGGATATGGTCAGCAGTCTTTTTTCATTAAAAAATCCAGGGGACCTCTCTTAAGAGTTTTAAGGCAAAGAGTAATCTGTGCTACTTTTTATTTTTCAGAAATAATTTGACCTGTTATGTAGAGAAGGGATT
Organism: Cacajao melanocephalus; assembly: GCA_963573385.1. Lineage (NCBI taxonomy): Eukaryota > Metazoa > Chordata > Mammalia > Primates > Pitheciidae > Cacajao > Cacajao melanocephalus. Next base: position 1,021 of record CAUYLG010052384.1, on the reverse strand, counting down.
GAATGGATCCAGAAAAGCACAGAGATGACATAGGAGGCCATTCCATTGACCTGGTGAGAAAGCACAGTAGCTTAGACTGATATAGATGACATTTGCATGTACTTTAGAAATTGAATCAAAGGCATTTGTAAATTAATTTGATAGAGAAAAGGAGGGGATTCAGTCAGTGTCATATCCATCTGTTTCCATATTAAATGTGTCATGGAACTATTGGGCAAACCAGTTGTCAGGTAGAATAAGTTCACATTTAATATTCTAGTAGAAGTTTTAATTATATAAAATGGCATTTATCTTCAATAAGAAAGGCAATATGGGAATGTTATTGGTCCCCTTGAAGCTAATCTGGGAAATAGTGTCTCACTTCAATTTAATTTTAATTAAGCAAATAAAAGTTTTTTCACCACATGCAACTGCAAGTAGAATGCCAACTAACAGTCATTAATACTTTCAATGTGACAGAGCCTGATTTAAGCTCAGTTAACTCATTTAAAAGCCTAAGACATCTCTACCGTTATTATTTATCCTATTTTAAATATGAAAGAACTGAAATGTAAAAAAATTATGTGAACTTTCCAAGGTCCCTTAGACGTTAATGGTGGAATCAGAGCTTAATGTAGGCAACTTGTCCCTCAAACATGGCACAGGACTGCCTCTCACATAATGCTCAAGACTTTTCTACATGTGCTAAGTCAGAGTTTGCTCTTGCTCCTCTAGTTCTTTTAATCATGATGTTAGGGTGTCAATTTTATATCTTTCCTTTCACTGCTTTAAATGTGTCCCAGAGATTCTGGTACATTGTGTCTTTGTTTTCATTGGTTTCGAAGAACATCTTTATTTCTGCCTCCCATAGTCATTCAGGAGCAGGTTGTTTAGTTTCCATGTAGTTGTGTGGTTTTGAGTGAGTTTCTTAATCATGAGTTCTAATTTGATTGTACTGTTGTCTGAGAGACTGTTATGATTTCCAATTTTTGCATTTGCTGAGAGTGTTTTACTTCCAATTATGTGGTCAATTTTAGAATAA
>CAUYLG010052382.1:0-19283 GCA_963573385.1 Cacajao melanocephalus | reverse complement strand
GACGCCCCTTCCCCGCACAGCTGGACCTTCCCGGTTCAGCTGTGCTTACTGTGAAACTCTCAGTCCTCAGTGCTTCCAATTGCTGTTCTCCTTGTGGGGACGGGACCAGCCGAGCCGGAGTCGTCCGGTATACTCCGCGCCGAGAAGCGCCGTGCTGGGGCGCCGGCAAAATAGCCGCGCCGGCCAAAAAAGTCGCGCTGGCGACCGGTGTGGCTCCTCCGCTGGGAATCTCCTAGTCTGTGGGCAACAAAAATTCATCTGAAAGTGCGGCGTCCACTCGCACTCTGCGCTTTCACTGGGAGCTACAATCCTGAGCTGTTGTTAATCGGCCATCTTGGATCTCTCCCGAACAGCATCGCATTTCTTATATGATAGAGCATCAATTCATTCACTCAACTGTGCAGTAAGACTGTGGCTGGCACTTGCCATGCAAAAGGACAGGAAACACTCTTTGGGGAACTCTTACCAGGCCCTGACATGGGCAACACCCAGAGTATTGGAACTGCTTTGCAACGAAAACTATTGCGGCAAGAAAAAAGAACCTTGTCATGACACGACTCTTTACCTTTTAGGCATTTTCTCTCTTTCTGAAAGGACTACCTGAATGATCTAATGGACAAGATAATGAACTCCTCCTACAGGAGTATCAGGTCTAGATCCTGGTTCTGCTGCCAAGTAGTTACTGTTTTCTAGTTTAAGTGGTAAAAGTCCAAGAAATATTTGTTCGTCTATTTGCAAAAAGTTTTCTAGATAGAGGTATGAGTAATCACACCCATTAGTCTAACAGACCTCCACTGAGCACCTACTTTGCACAAGTCAGAGTGTAGCGGGCTCTGGAGGAGAATGGACCAGGCTCCTGCTCTCCAGGAAATGAGGATGTGGTTGAGGGTGTCTCAGTCAGATTTGCTAGAGCAAATCTATCATAGACTGGGTGGCTTAAAAAACAGATATTTTTGCATAAACGGCTCTAAGGGAAACTTCCAAAGTGAAGTTCCAAAAAGCATTTGAACAGAAACCTTTTTGTTTGCTTGTTTTTTTAAATTCAGGGTCTTGCTCTGTTGCCCAGGCTGAAGTGCAGTGGTGCTGTGCAGTGTGCGGTCATAGCTCACTGTAGCCTTGACCTCCTGGGCTCAAATGATTCTCCTGCCTTAGCCTCCTGAGTAGCTGGGACTACAGGTGTGTGCCACCATGCCTGGCTCATTTTCATATTTCTTTTGTAGAGATGGGGTCTTGCTATGTTACTCAGGATGAGTAACCTTGTTTTTGAAAGAACATATAGATTATCAGAAGGAATTTGGAGGACAATGTTTATCTGCATGTATAAATTTTGGAATCTTAAAGGAGCAGAGGTAGAGGCACAGAGTGTCCCAGTAATACTCTTTGGAGAGTCTGGGCTCTTTGTGGTATACCAGGCCCTTTTGTCTGTGTGCTTTGAGGAGGTTTTCTTTTACATATGTTCTTACACATATGCTACTAATATGGGTACTATTGTCCAGTAGGTACCCATATTAGTAGTATATGTGTAAGAACATATGTAAAAGAAGGTCATTGCAGGTCAACTGAGTAGGGCTTGCCTGGCTAGTTTTCCAGGTGAGACCTCATGGATTGGCTTCAACACTTCCAAATCTGGTTCTTGACTTTGTGATCCAGGAACTTGACATTTTCAGCCTACCAAAACACTCATCTGACTTAGGGTAACAATACCTACCAAATCATCAATTTATCATCCGGGCTGTTCTTTTACAATGACAGACATAGTCATATCCACTTTTCAGCAAGCTCTACCTGGTTTCAATATAGCTTAAAGCCTATGTGAAAACAACTCAGTAGTTTGCTTTATGAGCACACATTCAGAGCAAAGGGATGTTAATAGAAATGGCAGAGTATCTTCAGAAGCTAAGTGAGTTGTTTTTAACTCAGAGCAGGGTACAGCCCTTACTAAGTGTATTAGTTTTCCTTAGGGTCAGCGTCAATGTCAACTGGAAGGACACTAGTGACTTTGGTTGTTCTGATCCCCTCTTCTGTATTTTCATGTAGGCCACCCACTTGCATTGCAATATTCTTTATTAAGCAATATTAATATCACTCAGATAAATTCTGTGTTTCTATTTTTGAGACAGAACTCCTAAAATCTACTCCCTACCCCTGCTTTTTTAAAGAATTTGGCTACCTTTTGCCTATGTGTTCCTTTTTTTCAATCAAGTCAGTTCTTTGCCCCCTACCTCCACAGCTACGCTCTGCTGCTGCACAGATGTAGCTTGCTCTGAATGGGGTAAATCAGAGAGTTCCATGCAAGAAGTTATTTATAAAACTTCCATTTTGCTCACTGAGATAGCTGTAAAAACAGTGCCAGAGAAAATTAAAGAAATAATGTAGCACTATTCCCTATAAGCTTTTATCAGAGACGCCAGCCATGTATATTTTGCTCTGTGTTAGTTTGTTCTCCATAAAACTCCCTTAAAAAACCCCAGAAGAGATCTTCAGACAATAAGCACAGTCACATCAGATGACTACTCAGGTTCTTAATACATTTTTTTCCCTTTGGGATGTGCTATTCCAGATCCTATCTGCTCACTTCTTTATTAACTTGGTCTTTAAATGTCTTTATGTTTATTTGGTTTATATGCATGATGAAGGGCCATGCTCTCCATTTGCAGTGTATCCTCATGTTGTTTTGACTAAACCTTTAAAAAATAACGATTGACTTACAGTGGATATTCACCTATTCCTCGAAGTTATAACCTTATCTATAATGTAAACATAATGCCAATACCAATTTACATTAGATTTTTACCTACTATATCAGTCTTATATGAGTTTCAGCTTCTTGAGCTCCAAAGATGGAATTTGTGTTGTGTTCTAGGAGATAAGAGACTCTACTGTCAAGTGAGAATGAGTGCAAGGCTTCCAAAATTCTAACTCACTTTCCTCCTCCTCAACCCTAGGGAATTTGGGGGCACTGTAGCAGCTGCTGCAGTGCCTCCCCTGGATTCCTCTCTCTGCCCCTTCAGCGTGCTTCAGCCCACTTCCAGCTGCACGTACCTGCACCTCTTTGCCTGAGGGCATTCTGGAGCCATGTGCTCTGCCCAGATGCAAAATGGCAGGCCAGAAGGAAGAAATGGGGAAATTCATATCCCTGATAATCCTCAACCAAGGACTGATGGGACTTGGTGTACAAACACTACAGAGTACTTTTCAAAATGCACACTGAAATGTGCTCTTGGGAGAAAATGAGTTTGGGAATTCAGGAATGCTGGCTGGGCACAGTGGCTCACATCTGTAATCCCAGCACTTTGGGAGGCCAAGGTGGACAGATCATTTGAGGTCAGGAGTTGGACACCTGCCTGGCCAAGATGATACAACCCTGTCTCTACTAAAAATACAAAAATTAGCTGAGCATGGTGACAGGTGCTTATAATCCCAGTTACTTGGAAGGTTGAAGCATGAGAATGGCTTGAACCCAGGAGGAAGAGGTTGCAGTGAGCCAAGATGATGCCACTGCACTCCAGCCTGGGCAACAAAATGGTCTCATTTTTGTCTCAAAAAAAGAAAAAAAAGTTGGGGGGTGGAATTCAGGAATGCTGATTTGCTGTAACTCTGGCAGAGGGACTTTGCTAAGTATTCACTTGTGGGAAAATTGTAGAAATACCCATTTCTTTAAGAACCTTATGTTGTAGTTGGAGTGATAAGACCAATACATGTGTGCAGTAAAGGATTGACTCAGCAGGTCTGGGTTGCTCAAATCTTGTAAATTCCAAAGAAGGCCTATCTTCATAGGACTGGCTCTTGACTGGCTAGTCCTGGTAGATAACCTCCGAGCCCTTGGAATAGCCTGCCTGATGAAGCGTGTTTTTGTTTGCCTGAGGGTCCTGGGCCATGCTGTATCAATTTGACATAAGTAGAGGGGTGGGCTGGAGGCTGAGGAATTAAAGTCAGTCATGCCTATCTGACCAAATTGCAATAATAACCCTGGATACCAAGGCTTAGGTGATCTTTCCTGATTGGCAATAACTCACACATGCTGTCACATACCATTGCTTGGAGGATTAAATGCATCCCCACGCAACTCCGCCTGGAAGTTTGTGCCTGATATCTCCTGGACATTGTCCCATGCACCTTTTCCACTTACTGGTTTTATATGTATTCATTTCTCTGTGATAAGCAGTACTCATGAATATACCAGCTTTTCTAAGTTCTGTGAGTCCTTCTTGAAAATCATCAAGTCCAACTGTAGCCTTAGGAACTTTCAGCAAAACATGTAACAGGCAAGACTAATCCTGGGTCATTCTTTAAGTCAGCTTACTTAAGAGGTGATCTAGAAAACAGAAGAGAAAGACGGGAGAAAAGGTCATATTGTCAAGTTGATCATCACTGTGGATGCCCAAGGCTTGATGCTGCTGGGATATTCTAAAGAGCCATAAAATATCTCTCACAGCTGTCTTCCTGAAGAGGAGGTAGGAGCGTTTATCCACCCATCCCCACTACTCCTGTATCAAGGATTTTTTTCAGAAGGATAATGACTCCCTTAAACTTGGAACATTTAGGTTGTATAGGCCATTGTAATGCCACTAGTAAAAGATGGGCTGAGAGGATGTGAGGTGAAGCATAAGAGATGTCCATTGCAGTTCACCCCTTGTACCTCAAGTTCCACTGTGTCCTACATGAAGTCCAATCCAGAGCCTTCAAGATGGTGACTGGCAACAATCTATGAAAGTCTCCATTCAAGAAAGTTAATAGAACAAGTTATAGTCCATACTGCAGCAGTGGTCCCAAAGCGATAGTTGGTATTTATAATCTACCTCCTCTTTCATCCATTCTAGATTCCTTTCACCCTAGGTCTGCAACCAAGGCCAGCAAAGAGCTTCCTAGAGTAAGGGGAAGTTGCTGCTAGAGGAAATGACCTTCCAGAACCTATGATGGGAGCTTTATGAAATGTGTTAGATTTTTATTAAAACTCAGACTGAACCACACTGTCTGGTTCTGTTGGACCCCAGGCGTGGGAATGATCACTGGTTATATAAATAAACTATTTTGTGAATAATTCTCTTCACCATTACTAGATAGAATATGCTGTATCTATTATGTGTTTTGCAGCAGGAAAAAATTTTGAAAACTACTGATCCAGAAAGCAGCTAATATTATATTTGAAATCTTCATTTGAATTTAAATTTTCTGGAGAGTAAGAAAATATCTTGATTAAATATGATTATTCATGATTTTTGAGACAAAGAAACACTTTTTATGCTTATGTAAGAATTAACCCTTTTGTTTTCTTTGTATATATGCTGGAATCCTGTTTCATAACACAGTTCAGTAAAGCCCTTAACTTTTTTTTTTTTTTGAGATGGAGTCTCCTTCTATGGCCCAGGCTGGAGTGCAGTGGTATGATCTTGGCTCACTGCAATCTCCGTCCCCTGAGTTTAAGTGATTCTCCAGCCCCAGCCTCCCAAGTAGCGGGATTACAGGTGCACACCACCACACCCAGCTAGTTTTTGTATTTTTAGTAGAGATGGGGTTTAACCATGTTGGCCAGGCTGATCTCAAGCTCCTAACCTCTATTGATCCACCTGCATTGGCCTCCCAAAGTGCTGGGATTACAGTTGTGAGCCACAATGCCCAGCCACTAAGGCCCTTAACTTATTACAGTGGGCTAGTTACATTTAGACAACTAAATAAAATCTTATGTCCTCCAATATAAAAATAAAATCACTAGAGAGATTTAATTATAACAAAAGCCAAGGAGAAGGAAAACCATACACAGACACAAATATGCAGACATACACACAGACATACAATATTATTAATTTTTAAAATTAATGTCCTACTTAAGATGTTAAAACTTAGTTTTGATAGAGGCAGACAACTGCCTGAGCAGATAGGGAGAGGATCCCCAGCAAAACCCTGTCTTCAAGCTGAAGACAGTTTAAAGCCTGAAAACCAAGCTAGAAGTTAAATCCTTGGACTGGATTGAGAACTTACTTTCCCATTTGGTGCACTTTCCCTTGATTCATCCCCATCCTTCACCTATTTTACATATACCTACCCTTTCCTAATTGGTTTTCTACATTGTCGTGCCCACCTTTGAGCGGTATCTTTGCTTTAAGTTTTTTTGCACACTCACAAACCAATCAGCATGCACTCCCCATTCTGAGTCCATAAAAGGCCCCAGACCCAGCCACACAGGGGGCCCATCCCTGCCCTGTCCCCTCTCTACTGAAAGCCATTTGCATTGCTCAATACAATTATTCTCCACCCACCTCACCCTCCAATGACCTGCATTTTCTCATTCTTCTTGTGCGTGGTACAAGAGCTGAGGGACAAACACAGGTGCAAGCTAGAACACAGGCAAGCTGGGGCGCACCGGGATGGCTGAGCAAGGCCCCACGTTGGGGGTCACTGGCCAGGAGTTCCTGGCTTGCAAAGTGACCAAGAAGAAAACTTCTGCATCAGTTTGATGTCAGGCCTATATTTGCCCAAGGGACTTGACAATCAGGGCTAATTTATCCAAAGACATTAGGAAGTGTTCACATTTGGTGACAATGCAATAAGATATACTTGAAAGTATTCTGTAAACATACATAAAGCTGAGATCAAACTATAGAATTCAGGTTTTATGATCATTGCTATCATTATTAATATTTTTGTTCTTCAGGTCTATCGTTTCTTATCTAAAACCCTTAGGCCAGGTATTTTGAAATTCAGAATTTAAAAAAAAATTATAAGTAATACCATACATTTACTGTGTATGACATAACAACCCCATTTAGTCTGAGGAAGAGCCCTGTAATAAACACATTAATAATTATGTAACAAAATATATGAATATTCACACTAAATGAAATAACTAAGAGCCATGAAAAACCGTTACATTTCAGGCCATGTTTTGCCACCAAACAAATTCAAGTCAGGTCAGGTGTGAAACAAATTACAAAACCTACTTTGTGGCTTTTTGAATTTCAAAATTGCAAATACGGGTTTGTGAACTCTATCATCTTTGTCATCATATAGCTCAAGGTTTGATTATAAAAGACAAATATCACCTGTGCCCAGAATGTTTGCTGAGTGTTGGTCCTTAAAAGGTCCCATTCATGGAAGAAATGGAACACGCTTTCTCGCTAGAGCTGGCTTCCAGACTTTGCTATTATTAAGCGACTTTTTCCTTGAGAAAGTCACTTACCTTCTCTGAACTTTATTTTTCTTACCTATGAAATGTGTATTATAACTCTGTGGACCCTTGACATTCCTGTGGGTTATATTTTTAGTTCGTATGAAACCACAAATTTGTGAATATCAACAGATAATATACTTTCTCATAAAATTTAGTAAATTATTACTGAGTCCAGTTGCTTATCAACTAGCTAATGTGTTGCCACTCATAAGTAGTGGGCAGTCTAGATTGTGGAGTTTATAGAAAATTATTGTTCTGGCCAGGTGTGGTGGCTCATACCTGTAATCCCAGCACTTTGGGAGGCCAAGGCAGGCAGATCATCTGAAGTTAGGAGTTCAGGATCAGACTGGCCAACATAATGAAACCGTCTCTACTTAAAATACAAAAACTAGCCAGGCATGGTGGTGTATGCCTGTAATTCCATCTACTTGGGAGTCTGAGGCAGGAGAATGTCTTGAACCTGGGAGGCAGAGGTTGCAATGAGCCAAGATCATGCCACTGTACTCCGGCCTGGGTGACAGAGGGAGACTCCATCTCAAAAAAAGAAAAAAAAAAAGAAAATGATTGTTCAAAGAGCAGTTGGAAGGAAAATGTTGGTTTGTTTTGCTATTTCAAATGCAACATCTCTTGGTGATTTAAGCAGAAATACAAACTTAGTTATATTTTGCCTTGGGCATGATGCATCCATGAGAAAAGTCCAAATGTGAAAATAAAACATGTGGCTAAGCTTGGACTTTTGATATCATCAAAGTGGTTTTGAAGGCCTCTACTCGAAAAAAAAAAAACAACAACTGTGTGCAAAGAGTTTTGAAAAGAGTAGTCATTTACATCTAATAACTCGATTTGAACTTGTAATTTCTCCAAGAAGTTGAAAATAATTAGATAATCGCTGCCAAAGCAAGAGAACTTTAAATACTTAAATGTGCAGAAAGTTAATTCATAAACCAAACTTTTATAAGCTTTAAATTTTCACTTTTAAGTTACTTGCACTCCTGTACAAAAAAAAAAAAAGGGCATTTGGAAATAAACATTCCACTGATGTCATTTTTAATCTAATATACTGAGAGGATACTTTTTTGACGTATAAGAGTCCTTCATTTGGGGAGATAACAGGATTTGGGGACTCTCTAGAGTCATTTACATTTACAATCCAACTGAGTTTAAGTGCTGATCATGAATCTAGAGGGCAGGGTAAAGTTAAATAACTCAGGATGCCTGGAGTGTGTCATTTTTTGGTGTATAAGATTCAAAAGTGGATGAAATGAATTTTGAGATTTCACAATCAACAATCAAAAAAGTAACACTTCAATTCTATCTCAGACCTAAGAATTAAAATGACTCTCATGAAATCACATTCTCATGAAATAGAATATAACAGAATTAAATCATCAATCAAATATTGGGAAGAAGGGAGATATTATGCATTTGATATCTGTATAAGTTTTAAATTAGTACTATATATTCTTGGAAATGAAAATCTGCTGTTCCAGCCTGGGCAAAAAATGAGACCTCCTCTCTACAAAAAATGAAAAAGTTAGCCAGGCCTGGTGGCATGGGCCTGTGGTCCCAGCTACACGGGAGGCTGAGGCAGGGAGATCACTTGAACCCAAGAGGTCAAGGCTGCAGTGAGCCATCACTGTACCGTTGCACTCCAGCCTGGGTAACAAAGCAAGAAAGAAAGAAAAAAAAAAAAAGAAAGAAAAGAAAGTGGAATTTGAGAACAGTCTGACCAACATGGTGAAACCCTGTCTCTACTAAAAATACAAAAAAAATAGCTGAATGTGGTGGCATGTGCTTATAAACCTAGCTATTGGGAGGCTGAGGCACAAAAATTGCTTGCACTCAGGAGGCAGAGGTTACTGTAAGCTGAGGTTGTGCCATGGCACTCCAGCCTGGATGACAAAACAAGACTTTCTATCCAAAAAAGAAAGAAAGAAAGAAAAGAAAGAAAATCTGCTGTCAAAGCTGCTGACAAGCAATGGGAGCCTTCTCTTTTATGTCCCAAGAGAATGTTAGTAATTCTTAAGGATGATGTTTAAAATGAACTGTTTTCTGTAGACTGTCCTTTGACATAATAAGAGTAAGAATGGCCAGTTATCTTGTGTGACTGGGTCTAGATGGTATCCTTATTGTGGTTTTTGAAAAATGGCAATGATGATAGATGAAAATGCTAATACTTGATAGGTGTGATCACTAGTAAATATAAAAACTTATTTCTAAGACAATAAAAAATACATTAGAATTCCAATATACTGTTTTTCATTCGTCTATGATATAAGGCAACATATTTAGTTTCCTCAAGATAGTGAAAATAATGCTAATGATTTAAAAGAATTTGATATAATAGCTCTCTTAGACTGTTTTGTGCTGCTGTGACAGAATGCCACAGACTGGGTAATTTGTAACACACAAAAGTTTATTTGGCACATGCTTCTGGAGTGGGGGAAGTCCAAGATTGTGGAACAGGCATCTGGTGAGGGCCTTCTTGCTGCATCATCCCATGGTGGAAGGCAGAAGGGCAAAAGAGCACTCGAAAGAGAGCAAGAGATTGAACTTCCAGCCTCAAGCTCTTTTAAAGTTGGCATTAATCCATTCATGAGAGGGAAGTCCTCTTGACCTGAACATCTCCCATTAGGCCCTACCCACTTTCCAACATTGTTGCAATTGGGAATTAAGTTTCCAAAATATGTTTTTTAGAGAACACAATCCAACCATAGAAATGGTTTTAAGTAGTTTCCCCATGCTTCTAGGATATCAAGATGCTAAGAGGAAGAGAAAAGTTGAGTTGTTTATGAATCTTTCTATTTTGCCCCCAGTAGATTCTAACTAAGAAAGACAATACAACTGATACAATTATGATCTCATAAGAATTAGTATTAGAACCATGCACATTAGTCAGAAAAACTCTACATGATAACATTTTCTCGCTAGTAAGACTTGTTTTATGGGCATGGTGGCTCCTGTCTATAATCCCAGTACTTTGCAAGGTTGAGGTGGGTGGATTGTTTGAGCCTAGAAGTTTGAGACCAGCCTGGGCAACATAGCTAAACTCTCTCTCTACAAGCAATACAAAAATTAGATGTGTGTGGTGGCATGCACCTGTAGTACCAGCTACTAGGGAGGTTAAGGTGGGAGGAGCCCTGGAGCCCAAGAAATTAAGGCTGCAGTGAGTAGTGGGCATGCCACCGCACTCCAGCCTGGGGACACAGTAAGACCCTATCTGAAAAAGAAAAAAAACTGGAACAATAAAGCTATTATATTACTCAATGTATCATTGATAATCTCTTCAATGAGAAGAGTAGTTTTGAGGCCAAACGTGGTAGCTCATGCCTGTAATCCCAGCACTTTTGGAGGCCAAGGTGGATGGATCACCTGAGGTCTGGAGTTCGAGATTAGCCTGACCAGCATTGAGAAGCCCTGTCTCTACTAAAAATACAAAATTAGCTGGGTACGGTGGCCCATGCCTGTAATCACAACTACTCAGGAGGCTGAGGCAGGAGAATTTTTTGAACGTGGGAGGCAGAGGTTGCAGTGAGCCAAGATTGTGCCATTGCACTCCAGCCTGGGCAACAAGAGCAAAACTCCAGCTCAAAAAAAAAAAAAAAAGAAGAAGAGTATTTTTGAAGTGGAAATTGTATATCAGGCATTTATCTTTTTGTGTTCTGAGACAATTGTTTACTAAGAATTACCTAGGTAGCAGATTATAGAAATTCCAGAATGAATTATTACAATTGGTTCAACAAATTAAATACTTGGTTCCTTTTTTAAAACAACAACAACAACTGTATACATGTGTTGTCTTCAACTTTTAAATTTTATTATGAATATTTCAAATACAGAATTAGAAAGGTTCAGTGAACCTCCAGGTATCCATCCCCCAAGCTGCAAAACCATCAACTCATGGACTCTTGTTACATCTAACTCAACCTTACTCACTGCTTCTCTACCTCACTCACTGCTTCTCTCCCTCGATGCAGTTTTATGAAGCAAGTTACAAATAATATATAATCTCACTTATAAAAAATTCAGCATTATCCCTAAATGATAAGAACACTTAGAAAAAGCATGTAAGTGCAATGCTATTATGACACCTTAAATAATAATATCAAGAAAGCTAAAATTTTAAAAATTGACAGCAAAAGTTGGTGAGTATGTGGAGCAACTGGAAACATCATAGAGTGATATCAGCAGTGTAAAACAGCACAGTTACTTTTCAGTGTCTTATAAAGTTAAATATTCTTCTACACTATCATTTAGCAATTTCATTCCTAGGAATTAACCTCAAAGAAACAAAAACATGTATCAACTAAAATACTTGTGCAATAATATTTATAACATCTATAATATATGTTATAATGTCTCTACATGGCCCCAAAATGGAAATCACTCAAGTAGCCATGAACAGGAGATGTTTTTAAATGCTGCTGAGCAATAAATAGGAATGAACTAGTAATATATGCAGCAACATGAATGGGTCTTAAAAACATCATTTTCATTCACATTCATTAGAATCACTATAATCAGAAAGACAATATCAAATGTTGGCAAGGATATGGAGGAATTGAAGACCTCATACATTGCTAGTGAAAATATAAAATGATGTAGCAACTCTGGAAAATAGTTTGGCAGTTTCTTTAAAGGTTAACCATAGATTGGCCAGGCATGGTGGCTCATGCCTGTAATCCTAGCACTTTGGGAGGCAAAGGCAGGCAGATCACTTGAGTTCAGGAGTTCAAGACCAGCCTGGCCAATATGGTGAAACCATGTCTCTACTAAAAATACAAAAATTAGCTGGGCACAGTGGCACGTGCCTATAATCCCAGCTACTTGGGAAGCTGAGACAGGAGAATCTCTTGAACGTGGGAGACAGAGGTTGCAGTGAGCCGAGATCACACCATTGCACTCCAGCCTGGGGAAAAAGAGTGAAACTCCACCTCAAAAAAAAAAAAAAAAAACTTAACCATAGATTTACCATATGACCCAGTAATTCCTATCTTAATTATTTCCCAGGAAAAATTTAAAAAAATTCATAAAGATTTACATATGAATGAATGTATTCATAGCAGCATTGCTTATACTGTCTGAAATATACAAACAATCCAAATGTTCCTCAACAGATAAATAAATAAACAAAATGTGGTATATCCATACAATGGAATATTATTCAGCCATAACAAGGAATGAAGTGCAGATCAATGCTACAACATGGATGACCTTCAAGATTGTCCCAGGAGTTTGAAACCAGCCTAGGCAACATACTAAGATGCCGTCTCTACAAAAAATGAAAAATTAGCCAGGTATGGTGGTGCACACCTGTAGTACCAGCTACTCAGGAGGATAAGGTAGAAGACCTGCTTAAGCCCAGGAGGTCAAGGCTGCAGTTAGCTATGATTGTACCACTGCACTCTAATCTGGTGACAGAGACAAAAAAATATATATTGTGCTATGTTAAAGAAGTCTGACCCAGGCTGGGTGCAATGGCTCATGCCTGCAATCCCAGCACTTCAGGAGGCAGAGGCATGAGGATTGCTTAAGCTAACGAGTTCAAGACCAGCTTAGGCAGCAGTCCCAGCTACTGAGGAGGCTGAGGTAGAAGGATTACCTGAGCCCTCAGAGTTTGAGGCTACAGTGAACCATGATTACCAGCTCCTGACCCCCACCTAGCCTGGGCAACAGAGCAAGACCCTGACTCAAGAAAAAGAAAAACAAAGCCTGACACAAAAGGCTACCCATTGTATAATTTAGTTTATATCAAATGTTCAGAAAAGGCAAACAGTTGCCTGGGTTGGGAATAGGAATGGGGATTACCTGAAAATGAGTATGAAGAATCTTTCTGGGGTGATATAAATATTCTAAAACTGGATTATGATGGTGGTTGCACATCTTAGTATGTTCACTAAGAGTCACTCAATCGTACACTTAGAATAGGTGTAATATGTAATATTACATGATATGTAATAATGTGTGAAAGAAGCCAGATACAAGAGTATATTAGTGTATGATTCCATTTATGTAAAGTCCAAGAACAGCGAAATTGATCTATGGTGCTAGAAGGCAGAAAATGATTGCCTCTGAGGTAGGAGTGAAGAGTTACTGACTGGAAAGGGACTAGAGGGAACTTTCCAGGGTGATTAAAATGTTCTATATCTACATCCATATTTTGTTTTGTGTAATGATTACCCAGGGGGATACAATTGTTAAAACTTGTCATACAGAACACTTAAAATCTGTGCATTTTATTGTATGCAAATTATACATTCATTAAAAGCTAAATGATAATTCTTTTTTTTTTTTTGAGACAGAGTCTTACTCTGTTGCCCAGGCTGGAGTGCAATGGTGCGATCTCTGCTCACTCCAACCTCCGCCTCCCAGGTTCAAGTGATTCTCCTGCCTCAGCCTCTTGAGTAGCTGGGGCTACAGATGCACCCCACCACACCCAGCTAATTTTTGTATTTTTAGTAGAGATGAGGTTGTACCACGTTGGCCAGGCTGGTCTTGAACTCCTGACCTCAGGTGATCCGCGCACCTTGGCCTCCCAAAGTGCTGAGATTACAGGCGTGAGCCACTGTGCCTGGCCAACAATAACTCTTTAATACCATAAAATATCCTGTTCTGAATCCCTTGTTTATGTATATATAATTGATTTGTTTGAATTGGTATCTAAACTAATCCATACATTGCTCTTAATTGACATCAATTCTTCCTGCTCAAGCCTTTACCCTCAAGAAAAAGAAGAAACTTGATTTTTAGGTAGTATGTGTCTTACACAGGCATTTCATTTACTCTCTTGTTAAGTACTTTGTGGACAAATAATTTACATATAATAAAATGCAAACAATGACCTTTTAAATATATCACATGTATTTTTAACTGGAAAAGTAATTTAACCATGTTGTAAAACAAGTACAAATGAGAGAAAATTTAAAAACCAACTACAATGACCATTTTAGTGTATTTCTTTTTATATATTTTTTTACAACTGCTTCTTTTTCACTGAGATAATACATGTATAGTATCTATTATCATTCTTAATAATGATATTTCACAGGCATAGATTCCTAAGAAAATGTATAGCTATAAATCATATTAGTGGAATTACATTGAATTTTGAAGCACCAAGCATACTGTATGAAGCTATTCTATCATGTCCATATCTAAGTGATAGTTAGGAAATAGATACATATGTTTAAGCAGCTTTCAGGAAATGAATACATGTGTTTCAGCAGCTTTACATATATTTACTTATCTTCTACAAATCTTTTTTTTTTGAGACAGAGTTTCACTTTTGTTGCCCAGGTTGAAGTGCAATGGTGCGATCTCGGCTTACTGAAACCTCTGCCTCCTGGGGTCAAGCGATGCTCCTCCCAAGTTGCTGGGATTACAGGTATGTGTCACCATACCTGGGCTAATTTTGTATTTTTAGTAGAGAGAGTTTTCACCATGTTGGCCACTCTGGTCTTGAACTCCTGACCTCAGGTGATCACCTGCCTCAGCCTCTCAAAGTGCAGGGATTACACGTGTAAGCCACCACGTCTGGCCACATTTACCTATCTTCTAATGAGTTGATTTATTTCTTTAAAGTATAGACGGATCTGCTTAAATTATCCTGAGAATATAAACATCTTTGTGTTGATTGAGGGAAAAAGATACCTACGATTCTATGCAGAGACCACCCTATTCACAGTCTACTATAGTTTTCCAGTTGACAGAAGGGTTGTACAGGTCTTTCCTTTGGCGTTTTCAACTTCTAAACTCAGTATGTTTTGTTGAAAATGAAGTTATGTCCCAGCATATGTTCTGATCTACACTTACTGCACATTGACTTCCTCAGTACATGAACTTTCTGAAAAATTTCCGTGTAACACTTTGAGGCACTGATTTTTCTAGTCTCATTAAGTCATGAAAATCCCAGTTTTTGTTGTGGGAGAAGAAACTATGTTAAATAATGGAAACATTGGAATTTGGGTATTACTTTTAAAAGCATCATTTTTTTCTGGACTAGAAAATGTCACGGCATTTCTAAGAGTATGCTCTTTGGTAGGACTACTGTTCCTTCTCCTGAGATATAATGAGATGCAATTGATCTGTCAGCAAAAATGCCTATCAGAGGTTGCAAGTACAGTACAATCAAATTAAAGCAAACAAGATTATCCTAAAGTGACTTTTGAATAAAAAGTGGTTATCCCACTTTCTCAATAGTTTTGAAAATAATATCAAAAGCATGAAAACACAATTAAAGGCAACTTAATGTTCTTAAAACTTTATAAGAACCTTTTCAGAAAATGGTGCTGGAGCAATTGGATATCTATAGGCAAAAACCATTAACCTTCACCTACATCTCATATCTTATACAAAAATTAACTTGAAATTAATAACATTTAAATATAAAACATAAAACTATAAAAGTTGTAGGAAAAAATCGCTAGAGAAAACTCTTCAGAACCCAGGGCTAGGTGGAGAGTTTTCGGACTTGGCACCAAAAGTGCAATCCATAAAAGGAAAAATTTGGTAAGTTGGACCTCACGATTAATTCTGCTCTGCAAAGGACTTTGTAAAGGGGATGTAAAATGAGCTACAGACAGGAAGAAAATACTGATGAATCACATATTCAACATAAAGCCTTGTATCTAGACTGTAGAAAGAGCACTCAAAACTCAACAGTAAAAAACTAAACAATCCAATTAGAAAGTGGGCAAAAGACAGGAACAGACATTTCCTGTCTGGAGAAAATGTCCTATGTCCCACTGAAAATGACACACAGATGGCAAATGAGCACATCAAAAGATGTCCAACATCACTAGCTTTTGAGAGGAAATGCAGATTAAAACTGCAACAAGATATTACTATACACCTATCAGAATGGCTAAAATAGCAATAACACCAAATGCTTACAAAGATATGAAGAAACGGAATCACTCACTGCTGGTGGGAATGTAAAATGGTACAGCCACTCTTGAAATTAGTTTCTCATTCTCCAAACTAAACAAGTGCTTACTATACAGTCTAGTAATTACACTCTTGGGCATTTATTTCAGAGAAGTGAAAATTTATGTCAACACAAAAACCTGTAAAAGAACATTCATAACATCTTTTTTATAATAGTAAAAAACCGGAAACAAACAAATGTCCTTCAGGAGGGGAAGAGTGAAATGGAATACAATAAAAGGGGACATACTATTGACACAATTTGGATGATCTCAAGGAAATTATGCTGAGCGAAAAAAGTCAATATCCAAAGATAACACAGTATATGATTCTATTTATACAACATTCATAAAATAAAAAAGCCCCAAAATAATAGGGATGAAGAACAGATTAGTGGTTGCCAGGGGCTGGGGATACGGACATGGTGTGTGGGTATGGTTATAAAAGGATAATGTGGCTGGGCACAGTGGCTCAGGCCTGTAATCCCAGCACTTTGAAAGGCTGAGGCAGGAGGATCACTTGAGGTCAGGAGTTCGAGATCAGCCTGACCAACATGGTAAAACCCAGTCTCTACTAAAAATAACAAAAATTAGCTTGGCATGGTGGCAGGCACTTGTAATCCCAGCAACTCTAGAGGCTGAGGCAGGAGAATCGCTTGAACCTGGGAGGCGGAGGTTGCAGTGAGCCGAGATTGCACCATTGTACTCCAGCCGGGGCAACAAGAGTGAAACTTTGTCTCAAAAAGAAAAGAGAAGAAAAGAAAAATATAGAAGTATTATTAGGAACTGGGATTATCTAACCACGGGAGCAAGGATTCTTGGCTAATTTTGTACTTTTAGTAGAGATAGTGTTTCTCCATGTTGATCAGGCTGGTCTCAAACTCCTGACCTCAAGTGATCCACCTGCCTCAGCCTGCTGGGATTACAGGTGTGAGCCACCACGCATGGCCAATATTTTTATTTTCTACCATATGCTTATTGATAAATTCCAGATTCTCAAGTCTTTCAAATTGGCTAGAGCAAATAGGAGATAGATCTCAGGAAGCTTCTCAGCAATGCTTTATATAGTGAAAGACCATCTAAGCAATGGTTTATATAGTTTATAAAGTGAAAGATTCTAAGCAATGGTTTACATAGCAGTCTTTCACTATATAAGGGTATATATGATATATCCTTCCAGTATAGTTAAGGGTATATCACCATTTATGCATATATGGTAAGTCTGAATAACATTATAAATAGAAGCTTCATAAATTAGATTATTTATTTCCCTGATTCCTTTACATATATTCTGTAGTGCCCACTATGTGCCAAGCTATCTTGACACCACCAAGAACTTGAGATATTAGAACAATATAAAACCAAATATTGAATGAGTGTTTTTAAAATTATAAAAGGGATTTCAAAACCTTACTTGGAGTTCTCATTCTAATAAAGGGAGACAGATAGATAATAAGCAAATGAAGAATTGTTTAGATATGGACATGTAGTATGGTATACCAGAAGGTTGTAAGTGCTCCGGGGAAAATAAAAGCTGTGCAAAGGAGATAGGAAGTGCTGAGAGGAAGGAAGTTTCTGTTTACTAGCAGGTGATCAAGGAAGGAAGATGTCATCAGTAAGGTTGTTACTACCTACCTCAAATGCCTTTCCCAGTATAGAATTAACTCGGTACTCCTGAAGATCTCTAAGATAGAGTAATAATGATGTGGTGGGATAGAATAGGAGTAAGAGGCAATGCTCTGACATTTTTAAATTTTAACTTTAATTTTTCTATTTTTGTAGAGGCAAGGTCTCCCTATGTTGCCCAGGCTGGTCTGGAACTCCTGGGCTCAAGTGATCCTCCCGTCTTGGCCTCCCAAAGGGTTAGAATTACAGGCATGAGCCACCATGTTAAAAATAAAAGTATAGGAGGAGAGAAGGATGAAAGCAAAAAAAGTTCAAGCAGATTTTAATAGATCAACAATTGCCACAAATCAATTGTTGGCAATTGAACCAACAGGCATTAAACGTATATTTGGTTGGTACAAAAGTCATTGAGGTTTTTGCCATTACTTTTGCATCAACCTAATAGATGTCATAATAGAGAAGACCAAAGATGACCTGCTTGCAAACCTACTCAGTTAATGCAATGATTGCCTTAACTTTATTTTTCAGTTTTCTCTAAGAAGTATATTGTCTATTTTTGCTTTTTCTTTTTAAACTGTTTAAAAACTTTTAAATTATGGTTGAAACTCCAGAAGATTGAAAGTAGCTTACATCTGAATTCACACTAATGGATGAAAACATAGAAAAAAGACATGTGATTAATTTTTGAGAAAAAAAGGATTTGATTACAGATGAAAAAAGAGAATAAACGACTCAACACTAGCTAATTTTATTCTCAGAAATTCCTTAAAATAATATCAATTACTATTTAATTTGGAGCAACATGACACGCATATTTATACAGCTTTCAGCATTTCATATTTATATTAAAAATATAGATATTTTTACTTAAAAATCAGAGCTAAAATTATTTGAGATACTAGAGATAAAATGAGTAGTGATTACCCCTTTTATAACATTAACTAAAATGTCACATTTTTAGATTCAGAAATTCATTCCAGGTCTCTTTCAATGATTTTAACTTCATAAAAAATATCAAATTCTACCAACTATTTTTCTCTTCACTTTTTTCCAATCACTTTTGCCCAAATGCAATAAAAATTTTGATCTGAACATGTCTGTATAAAAACTTTACGTATTTTTTCATAAATACCATATGCCTTTAGAAAACATAATGTTCTGATTCATTTTTAAATAGATTGAAAACTAGTCTAGCAATAAAAATGGCTATACAATTTACTGTGTAGAAATAATAAAACTTACTTCATCATCTGTCCTTGTATTTTTATAGCTATCATTTAAGGTTCCATTTTTATAAAACTTCACAGGTCTGGAAGTATCTGATTTTCTGCCAGTTTTGTCCAGATGTGATTCATAAATATGTCAAGAAAATCTAATAAATTTTTCACTAGTAGGTATTAATATTTTCTTTTTTTTTTAATTTCTTTTTTTTTTATTTTTTTATTTTTTGAAAGTAAGGAAAAGAGAGGAAAGAAAGTGAGAGTGAAAGAAAGAAAAAAAAAGAATGTACGAGAGAAAGAAAGAGGAAGAAAAAGAGGGAGAGAGAACAGGATTCTTGTTCTACT
>CAUYLG010052380.1:0-16225 GCA_963573385.1 Cacajao melanocephalus | reverse complement strand
TGCCAGTCTAACTGGCATGAGATGGTATCTCAATGTAGTTCTGATTTGCATTTCTCTAATGACCAGTGATGATGAGCATTTTTTCATGTTTGTTGGCTGCATAAATGTCTTCTTTTGAAAAGTGTCTGTTCATATCCTTTGTCTACTTTTTGATGGGGTTGTTTTTTTCTTGTATATATGTTTTAGTTATTTGTAGATTCTTGATATTAGCCCTTTGTCAGATGGGTAGCTTGCAAATTTTTTTTCCCCATTCTTTTGGTTGCCAGTTCACTCTGATTGTTTCTTTGGCTGTGCAGAAGCTCTTAAGTTTAATTAGATCCCACTTGTCTATTTTGGCTTTTGTTGCCATTGCTTTGGTGTTTTAGTCATGAAGTCCTCGCCTATGCCTATGTCTTGAATGGTATTGCCTAGGTTTTCTTCTAGGGTTTTTATGGTGTTAGGTCTTATGCTTAAATCTTTAATCCCTCTGGAATTAATTTTTGTATAAGGTGTCAGGAAGGGGTCCAGTTTCAGCTTTCTGCACATGGCTAGCCAGTTTTCCCAACACTCTTTATTAAACAATCTGTGTCCCTGTGTTCTTGTGTGTTATTTGTGTCACTGTGTCTTCCAGGTATAGGAAGGGCACCTGTAGAATAAGGGTCTTATGACCTGCTTCAGGGGAGAAGGGACAGGGAAGATGAGACTAATATTCCTGCTTCCACTGTTTTCTCAAGTGCTGAGGTGCCATATTTTGGTGTAGTATCTCCTGAACCCCATCAAACTCATACCAAGTTACTGACATTTTAACGACTTTCTGAACTCACACTTTGTATCAGTTCTTCCATTCAACAGTGTTGGAGCAGGAAAGCATTTGATGTGTCTGAGACACAGGTCTTTTTCAGCTGGGTTTGAATCCTACTTCTTTCTTTTACTGATTTATGATGCTGGCAATTTAATTAGTATCTGTAAATCCTATTTTCCCCTTTGATAAAGTGGACATAGTAGCAGAAAGTATCTTACAGGGTAGTCATGACCAATAAGACAATGAGGTCTATAAAGCATTAGGCATGTTGCTTGATTCCTTCTAAGTACTCAGTACAATGTTTTAAAATGTTTGGTCACAATTGTCAGAACCTAACCAATTTCATTATGCTGACTTTGCCTTCTTGACCGAAAGGTAACAAATTATAATAATAAATAATTTCAGATGATATTTTGAGCACCACCACATATAAGGGATGATGACAGGTTTTTATGAATGTATAGTTTTTTAAGGGAGACCCACATACGCAATCAAGTCCAGGGAGGACAATTATAGCCATGGTTGGCAAAACCAAGGTTCTTAGAAATGCTGTGCAGTTCCAAGGAGAAAGGGATTGATTTATGCTAAGAGCTGGCAGGAGACTGGTTAAAAGAGGGCTTCGCTGGGGAGGGGACTTAAGAGCTGAAACTTGAAAGGTAAAGAGGACTTGGAGGGGAAATAATAAGAAGAATGGCACTGTCGCCCAAGAAATCATGCAAAGAGAAGCTTGAAGGAAAACACAGGGAATGTTTTTGAGCCTCCTGATATTCATGGAGCATGGTAGCAGCTCAGAGTTGGAAGACAGACTGATGGGCATCCACAGAGCTCCGAATCTCTCACCAAAGGACCATGGCCTATATTCTGAAGACAATCAGAACCCATTGCAGATTTTGGAAGCACTTTTCTCAAAGAAAAGGTAAGCAGAGGGAGGGGAATATATTAAGGAGGAGAAACCATTGAAGTTATGATAATTAATAGTACAATTGAAGAGTGATGAAGGCTAGAACCAAGGCTGTGTCAGAGGAAATAGAAAAGTTAGACTCAGACCACAGATGTGACAGCACCTGAGACACAGATGTCTGTGGAGTGTATGGATAAGATATAAGGAGTGCTCTTGTTTCAATGACAAGTAAGTGGTAAAGCAGGTAATGAGGAAGGGAACAAAAAGGACAAGGTTTGGGTTTGGGAGAGAGGCCAGAGGAGAGGACAGGATGTTGGTTTGAGAAATGCTAAGTTCAAAGAGTTTGAGGAGATCCAACTGGAAATGGTCAGCTAATAGTTGGATATACCAATCTGCAATTCTAGAAAGAGTTAGGTTAAATCAGAGATGCAGATGTATGCAAGTCAATTGCATAGAGGTAACATTTGAAACCATGAGAGTACATGAGAGCACCCCAAAAGAGTATAGAGCTAGGAAGAGAATTCAAATCAAGTCTTAGGAAGTAACTTCCTTAGAGGGCAATTGCTGGAAGAATAAGCAAAAAAAAAATTTTTTAATGGAGAACTGGGAGAGGCTGGAGTCATAAAGTCAGAGATGAAATAGTCCCCAGAATGAGTTGGGGATAATTTTTTTCATGTCCACAGTCACTGCCATAGTTTAGTTCCTCATAGTTCTTGCCCGAATTTCCTGCATGCCAGACAAAATGCTAGCATGAGTTTTGTAAAATAAAAATTTTGTCAGGTCCTTTCTTGGCATAAAATTCTTTACTAATTCTCCATCACCTTCAGAATTAAGTATCTGAGTAGCAGAAAACTCCCTTCAGTATCTACCACTTGCTTACCTTTACGTCATTGGTCACCGTTCCTCTCCTTTATAACCTAAGTTTTACT
The DNA here is from genome assembly GCA_963573385.1 of Cacajao melanocephalus. NCBI lineage: Eukaryota > Metazoa > Chordata > Mammalia > Primates > Pitheciidae > Cacajao > Cacajao melanocephalus. The sequence continues at coordinate 13,614 of CAUYLG010052380.1, read as the reverse complement.
TGAAGTTCTCAAAAATACTTGCTCTTTCTCATGATCTGATCTTCAGATATGCTTATTTTGCATGGAACATCCTCCCATGACCCAAAAATCTGTTCACCTTCAAGCCTCAGCTGAGGTGTCATTTTTTTCTATCTCACTTTCCCCACTTCTATTCACACTCATTGTGTCCAACACACACACACACATACACACACAGAGTTGGGATTAAACCTCTCTCCAGTGTGTTCCCACAATACCCTAAAACAGGAATTGTAGCACTTCAAACTTAATAATAATTATATTTGCAGCTGCAATGACCATGTGCCTGACATTACACCAAACATATCATACACTACATCACATTTTATGCTCTCAACAAATCTACAAAGTAATTTTGTTATCCCTACTTTACAAAAGAGGAAAAAAATACATTAGCAACAATATAGAGTGACAAATGCACAAGATTATTCATCATGACATTATTTGTCATGGTAAAAGATTGGAGAAAATCAAAACACCCATTGATAGAGGATTGGCTGAATAAATTATGACATAGACACAGCACGCAAGGAAATACTATACAATGTATAAATGGAATAAGGAGGTTTCTGTGCACTCCCATGGAGTAATCGCTGAGATATATTATTAAGGTAAACAAAAGCAAGGCGCAGAAAATTTGATAAAGAAAACATTGGAAAGAAAACCAAAAACAAACAAATAGAAATGGCTACCTACATGGTGAGAGAAGGAACAACGTGAAAGGTACAGGAATGCAAAGATTTCTTTGGCTATACCTTGCAACATAGTTTCAGCTTGGGAATCATGTAAATACGTACATATTTTTTAAAATTTTAAAGAGCATTCTCTAAAAATAAGTGAAAATAAACAAATGTAGTTGTATACAAAATTAGTAAAATAATGTAACAAAGAAAACAATCACATGACATTAGAATACAATATTTGATTATATATCCATGTTGGAATATTTTCTAAAGACAAAAAGAGCTGTAAAAATATGTGAAACTTTGTTCATTAATTTTATTGCTAGTATTAGGCTAGTGCAAAAGTAATTACAGTTTCTTTGTTATAGTACCAATAGTAATTTTGGTACTATCACCCTAAGATTACATACACACATATGTATAGACACACTATATATATTTTTCTATATACTAACTATACCCAATAAACATATATTTCTCTTACACTGAAAACTAAGAATTGCATTGTGATAGAAAAGAAATAAAAGTTTAAAATTAAACAAATTAGAAAAATCAGTATGAACATGTATTTTTTTCAAAAATATGTATTTCTTAAATATGTGCGCTATAAAATCCTGGAAGCAATAAGAAGCCAGTAAAAGAAATTCTGGTCACTAGATTTTGGTATCTAAATATCATTTCCCGCAATAAGACAAATAGCTAGTTCTAGATCTGAAAAAATATACCAACTGAGCCTGGTGGCCTTTTTTGGGCCAGAAAAAGAAGGAAGTAATTAAAGGCCAGTGGCATTATTTAAGATTAACACTAACGCGAACTTAAAAGGGCTCTCTTTGGACAGAAGTGGAAAAATTGGAGAATCAAAATGAATTAAGAGCTTAAAAGCAATAATTCTAGCAACAATGAACATGTCTAGCACCTAGATCTTGGTTTCTAATACCATTTCTAAGAAAAGGAACCAGAGCTTCTTAGAGAAAGAGCTTATTAAGAACTGAGGCAGAAAGTTTGTAAGATGAGGCTGGAGCAGCTAGCAGTGTCAGAAGGTAAGGCAATGCTCACAAACAAACAAACCAAAAAATTCACAGCAATAGGAATATGTCAAATGGATACAGAAACCCACTGAAAGAACTCCCAAAGGTCAAAGTTGGAACTATTTAGGCAATAGGATACATAAAGTAGTATTTGATTATCACCTAAAATATGAAATAAATACATGAGCCTTTACTGAAATAAATGATCAAAAATAAATAGGGGCAAATCTCCCATGTGAAAGAATTCTAGATAACTTTGTAATACTCTACCCTTAAATGTGGATGGTATATGGTGAATTCCTTCCAAAGAATACAATATGGAAAGGCAGAAAAACACAGTAACTTTGCACTGGAGAAATCTAAAAAACACTGCATTAGCCAGGTAATCAAGGACATCAACAGTGATCAGTCATGTTAAGTGCATGTATCCTTGATATGATGTGATGAAGTGGCATTTTTCCACTTTGGTCTTCCTGTCGGAAATCCATAATCTCAGTATACTCATGAAAAGGATATTAGACAAATTCCAACTGGGGAACATTATACAAAATATTTGACCAATACTCTGTTAAGATTATCAAAAACAAGTCTAAAAAACTGTCACAGCCAGGGGGAACCTAAGGAGAGACAGCACAACCAAATGTTATGTGATATCCTAAATGGGATCCTAGAACAGAAAAATGATTATCAGGTAAAAGCTAAGGAAATATGAATAAAATATGGATTTTAACCAATAATAATGAATCAATACTGTTTCATTAATTGTGGTAAATGATCCACATTAATGTAAGATGTTAATAATAGGGATAATTGGGTATGGAGTATATAGGAATTCTCTGTACTATTCTCTGCAGTTTTTTTTGTATAAACCTAAAGTTCTGGCTACATTTGATTTGTATATGTGAATATATCAAAATCTTTGAATTAATAATGACAAGAGAGAATGAAAAAATACCAAAGACTGGGTAATTTATCAAGAAAAGAAGTTTAGTTGGCTCACAGTTATGCAGGCTGTATAGGAAGCATGCTGCTGGCATTAGTTTAGCTTCAGGGGAGGCCTCAGAAACTTACAAACATGGGGGAAGATCAAAGGGGAGCAGGGGCATCACATGGCCATAATAGGAGGAGCAAGAGAGCAAGGGGGAAGGTGTTACACACTTTTAAATGACTAGATCTCACAAGCATGCACTCACTATCATGAAGACAGTACCAAGAGGACAATACTAAACCATTTATGAAATATGTGCCCACATGATACAATCACTTACCACCAGGCCCCACCTCCAACATTGGAGAGTACAATTGAACATGAAATTTGGGTAGGAGATCACAGATCCAAACCATATTAATCTCACTCATCACTATTAGAGAGATAACTAGGCCATTAGTTACTGTGAAAACTGACAATCTGAAGAAAAAGAAATAGTCATTTATCTTGCTTTTCTGTATGAATTGTATTTCAGGGCAATCAAATAGTCCTAAATGGTGTGAGGAAGTTATTTTTTGAGATAAAGTGTAGCTAACACATGTGGTAGGAATAAAACAATTGGAAACCACCATCATGCAGCCCTCAATGAGATAATATATTCAAGCAACAATCATCAATGGATACAATCAATATATAAAAGTAGATTGAAACATTCCAATAAATAATTGTTTCATTAAAAGTAGAAAATCAAAAACGTGGTTCCTCCTTATCAGATATAACATGAAGCCCACAGAATCTTCTATTAAGTACTTTAGCCAAGGGAAAAAAAAAAAAGGTATACCTAAAGCTCTTCAAGAGTCTAGAGACTAGATCTGGCTTCCATTTATAGACATTATGGGAGATGAAAGAGCAAATTAAAGGACACCACAAGGAAGCAAACAAACAAATCCAAACTGTGGGAAATTCTACAAGAAAACAACTAATCTAGTTCAGTGGTAAGTCAATTGCATGAAAAAAAGAAAAGGATCAAGGTAGGTAAAGAGCTAAAACAATCAAATGTGATTTGTGAATGTTGGATTCTGATTCAAATGTAAAAAGTAATTTTTAGAAAGTCTGGGAAATTTACTCCAAACTGATTACTAAATCATATCAAACATGCTTACATTTATTATATGTGATAATGGCATTAAGGTTGCATAGAAAAAGCTTTGCATCTTTAATAGATACACACTGAAGTAAGTAGGAGTGAAATGGAATGCGATTTGAGATTTGCTTTAAAATTCTTCAGTAAAATAAAGGAAGGAAGAAAGGTCAGGAAGGAGAAGGGGAGAGAAGAAAAGAATGACAGAGGAATCCCAAATGGCAAAATGTTGCTAATTCAGAAATCTGGGTTACAGCTATAATGAAGTACTTTTGTCATATTGTACTTCTGTCTTTTGCGTATGTTTGAAATTATCTATTAAAAATATTATTTGCCGTAGAAATTAATGCTTTAAGTCTCATATCCAGAAATGCAGATGCTGATATTTTTCAGGATTTTTCCTCATTTCAGTAGTATATGACACTCCGCACTGAAATAAAATTTTTTTTCCCTTCACTTTTATTTTAGGTTTAAGTGGTACATGTCCAGGTTTGTTACATGGGTAAATTGTGTTTCACTGGGGCTTAGTGTATGAATGATCCTGTCATTCATGTAGTGAGCATAGTACCCAACAACTAGCCTTCCAATCCATGCCCCCCTCTAATCTCCCTCTTCAAGTGGTCCCCAGTGTCTATTGTTCCCATCCTTGTGTCCTTGTACTCTCAATGTTTGGCTCCCACTTATAAGTGAGAACATGCAGTATTTGGTTTTCTGTTCCTACATTAGTTCATTTAAGATAATGGCCTCCAGCTGTATCCATATTGCTGCAAAGGACATGATTTCATTCTTGTCATTTCTTTATCCAGTCCACTGCTGATGGACATCTTGGTCAATTCCATGGCTTTGCTATTGTGAGCAGGGCTTCAATGAACATACACGTGCATGTGTATTTTGGTAGAACAATTTATTTCCCTTTGCATATATACCCAGTAGTTGGATTGCTGGGTCAAATAGTAGTTCTGTTTTAAGTTCTTTGAGAAATCTCCACACTGCTTTTCACAGTGGCTGAACTAATTTACATTCTTACCAGTAGTGTATAACTGTTCTTTTTTTCTCCGCAACCTCACCAGCATCTGTTCTTTTTTGACTTTTTAATAATTGCCATGCTGCCAGGCATGAGATGGTATCTCACTGTGGTTTTGATTTGCATTTCTCCAATGATTAGTGATAATGAGCATTTTCTCATATATTTGCTGGCCACATATATGTTTTTTGGGGGGGGGGAAATTGTTCATGTCCTTTGCCCATTTTTTAATGGGGTTACAGAACAAAGCTGGAGGCATCACATTATCCAATTTCAAACTATATTACAAGGCTAAAGTAAGAAAAACAGCTTGTTAGCACAAAAACAGACACATAGACCAATGGAACAGAAAAGAGAACCCAGAAATAAAACCACGTGCCTACAATCATCTGATCTTCAACAAAGTCAACGGTAACAATTGGAAAAGGACTCCCTGTTCAAGAAACGGTTCTGGGATAACTGGCTAGCCATATGCAGAAGACTGAAACAGGACCACTTCCTTTCAATATATACAAAAATTAACACAAGATGGATTAAAGACTTAAATGTAAGACCTTAAGCAATAAAATCCCTGGAAGAAAACCTAAGATATACCATTCTGGACATCAGCCTTGGCAAAGAATTTATGACTCAGTTCCCAAATGCAATAATAATAAGAAACAAAATTTGACAATTGGGACCTAATTTAACTAAGGGGCCCCTGCATAGCAAAAGAAACTATCAACAGAGTAAGCAGACAACATACAGAATGTGAGAAGATATTTGCAAACATTGCATCCAACAAAGGTCCAATACTTAGAAGCTATAAGAAACTTAAACAATGCAACAAACAAAAAACAAATAAACCCATTGAAATAATGTGTTAAGAAGTCTTATTTTACTGTTAGACAAGTCACTCAGTATATATGCACTCTCACTGAAAACAGAGAACTATATTAGGAATTTAATAACTAAGGTAACACAGGATACAAAAGAATGCAGTCCTAAAAAATGCATTAACAGTTACTCCTACTTTTTTTTCAATCAACAATGTCTTGATTCTGATTTTGTCAAAGCAAAGGATTCATTAGTAATGGATTTAAATGCTAGAGAAAAATTACCAATTTTACTCTGTATATAATGACCTCTAAAAATCTCTGAGTTAAAAAAAAAAAGTATTTAATTACATCTCATTCCTCTACCCCTACCACTTGAAGTACTCACTCTGAAATGACAGTGGAGCATCTTTGAGACGATTGCAGGTAAAGTAACCATTGCATTTTCCTTTGTCGATCTTGGCCATTACATCTTCTTGATAAAGGACAAGAAGCATTTTTTTTGGTATGTCTCAAATGTCCGAGTAGTAAATATTCTCCTACACCCTTCAAGTAGGAGTTATACCTAAACCATAAACTAGTTATTTTTCCTTAATGTTAACATGAAATAAGCAGCAATTCCAACGATGATGAATAACCACAAAATGAAATCTAAGTGTGAGACTTTACAGAAGAGAACATAAGGTATCTTCAAGATAGTTTTCCCAAATCAAACATGTTTTTTAATGTATTCTAATTTAGGTTCTTGCAATTGTGAATACACAACACAAATGTAACTTTCTAAATGCCTTAGGCAATGATGAAATTAGCCACTCATTCTGCATCAATAAATCATTGTGGATTTGTTAGTCATATATTGCTTTATAATTGTGCAGCACTTGACAGCTTCCAATGCTCTCACTCATGCATTAACCCATTTTCAGCTCACAATAAACTGATGAGCACACTTGGATGATTATGCTCATTTTACACCTAAGCAAATGGCAATACAGACGATTCAAGACCAGTCTGTGGGTCTACTGCTAACGGCAATGGGGAAACTGGGACACAAATTTAGAACTTGCAGCCTATAGTTGAATCAGACACACTTTTACAATACCAAGATGCTCAACATAAGAAACAGTCCCTGACACAGCTGGGACTATAACACAATCAGAGACACAGTCTCTTATAGACTCCTAACCTAATTTGTTACAAGCCAAACAAGTAAAATTCTTCATAATAATACAAGACAAGGATTCAGAAGTGGTCCCAAAACAGAACATGATACATTTCCAAATGAATGAAGAAGAAATGCTTACTGACTTTCCCTATTTTATTGTCAGTGTCTTTAACTTTATAAAATATAATAGGATGAAAGAGATATATCATATGCTAAGGTTGTTAAATTTCTGTACTTCTTATAAGACACAATGATGGATTCATGAGTGATTATAATAATTACTAGAATTGGCAAAATAATGTGCAAGTAACATGTTGTACATTTCTCACTTAGTCCTCAAGACAGTTCTGAGACGTAGCTGATGTTATTTCCACTTTACAGAGAAAGAAGCTAAATCTTAAATTAACTTTTCCATGCAAACATAGCTAGTAACTAGCGGTGAAGCCCAGCACTGTCATATGATAAAGCCCAGGGTCCTCACCCTATCACTATGCTTTCCCCTCCCTCTCCATCCTTCTCTGCAAATAGTAGTAACAGCACCATTACAAAACATAATAGTTTTTTTGTTTTCTGTAGATAGAAATCTTTTTCAAATTGAATTATTTATTTATTTATTCAATATATTTGTTTTCTGTCTCTTCCCTATGCATAGAAATATATTACATGGTTCCTGCTGAAAAAGATTTGCCCTCTATTTGAGAGGATGATGCAAAGACAGACAGAGAGAGAAAGAGAACGAGAGAGAGATCACAGTACAGAACTACTACTACTACTATTCGTACCACTAATAATAATAATTACTACTCAACAGTGGAATCTTATTATGTACCCAGCTATTTTAAATGCATATCATGTGTAAACTCACGTAGTTCTCACAGTCTTGTGATACTTAGATAAGTCAATCATTTATCTGATTAAATATTATGTTGACTTATGTTTCAAGTTAACACTAAGATTTCCTGATTTTTGAAATGGTATAATAATATTTCACTTTATTATAAATCTGAACCTAAATAGTAATTTTAAGGAAGTCATTATAGATATTCTTATTTTAAGTAATTCTCAACTATGTAGCTTTATAAGGTCAATATCAAGTTATTCATTAATTTAATAAAAGTCATTGAATATCACTATATGCACAAATTTAGGCAAGTTGCTATTAAGCTTCCTTAGGTATGACCTAAGCACCTTCAAGAGGCTTATCATCTAGCTATGTAAAGATCCAACCTGTGTGTATACCATCAGAGATGATCCAATATGCTACTCCCTACTTGTTTGTTATGTCTCTGCCTCCCTCAGCTACACAGATACGTCCATTAATAGCTCCACCAAGTACACTCTTGCCTATTATGTTTCCTAAGACAAACGGATAAAATGACAGACAGCTGGGCTCACCACTTGGTAGGTCTCAGTAAATAGTTGCATCCTAGATCTAAATATTAAGTCATGCAATATATTCATTCATTATTGAGCACCTACTATGAGCACAGTTATAGCCCCTGAGAACACAGCAGTAAACAAAACAAAGTTCCTGTCCTCATGGAGTAGCATCTTGAACAAAATAAGAGAATAAATTGTGTAGACACATTCAGAGACAGGCATGCATACAAGGGAAATAGTAAGTGCCCTCTCACCCCTTAACAGGCCCCCCTGTGTGATATTCCCCTCCCTACGTCCATGTGTTCTCATTGTTCAACTTCCACTTATGAGTAAGAACATGCACTGTTTTGTTTTCTGTCCCTGCGTTAGTTTGCTCAGGATGATGGATTACAGCTTCTTCTATGTCCCTGTAAAGGACATAATCTCATTTCTTTTTATGGCTGCATAATATTCCATTGTGTATATGTACCACATTTCTTTATCTAGTCTATCACTGCTATAATAAATATACGTGTGCATGTGTCTTTATAGTAGAATGATTTATAATCCTTTGGGTACATACCCAGTAATGGGATTGCTGGTTCAAATGGTATTTCCAGTTCTGGATCCTTGACGAATAGCCATACTGTCTTCCACAATGGTTTAACTAATTTACATTCCCAGCAACAGTGTAAAAGCATTCCTATTTCTCTACAGCCTTGCCAGCATTGGTTGTTTCTTCACTTTTTAATAATCGCCATTCTGACTGGTGTAAAATGGTATCTCACTGTGGTTTTGACTTGCATTTCTCTAATAATCAGTGATATTGAGCTTTTTAAAATATGTTTGTTGGCCATGTACATATATTTGTTGGCCACATAAATCTTCTTTTAAAAAGTGTCTGTTCATATCCTTTGCCCACTTTTTGATGGGGTTGCTTGTTTTTTTTTTCTTGTAAATTCGTTTAAGTTCCTCGTAAATTCTGGATATTAGACCTTTGTCAGATGGGTAGACTGCAGAAATTTTCTCCCATTCTGTAGGTTGCTGATTCATTCTGATGATAGTTTCTTTTGCCACATGGATCCCTTTAGTTTAATTGGATTCCATTTGTCAATTTTGGATTTGTTGCCATTGATTTTGGTGTTTTCATGATGAAGTCTTTGCCCATTCCTGTGTCCTGAATGGTATTGCCTAGGTTTTCTTCTTTACATTTAAGTCTTTAATTCATGACTAGTTAATTTTCATATAAGGTGAAAGGAAGGGGTCCAATTTCAGTTTTCTGCATATGGCTAGCTGGTTTTCCCAACACCATTTATTCAATAGGAGATCATTTCCTCATTGCTTGTTTTTATCAGGTTTGTCAAAGATCAGATGGTTGTAGATGTGTGATGCTATTTCTGAGGTCTCTGTTCTGTTCCATTGCTCTCTGTGTCTGTTTTGGCACGAGTACCATGCTGTTTGGTTACTGAAGCCTTGTAGTATAGTTTGAAGTCAGGTAGCATGATGCCTCCAGCTTTGTTCAACACAACTCAGAAAACCAATTCAGGATAAAAATTTAAAAATTACCAAAAAAAAAATAGATATCTTTAAAGAAAAAAAAAACAGAAATTCAACAATAGATTAAGCAGAAGAAAGAATTTCAGAACTTGAAGACAGGTCTTTCAAAATAATCCAATCAGACAAATAAATAAAAAGGAACGTACAAAGTTGTCAAGGGACATTGGGACATCATAAAGTGACCAAATTTATGAGTTATCAGTATTCCCAAAGATAAGGAGAGATCAGAAGGTTTAGAAAACCTATTTAATGAAGTAATAGATGAAAACTTCCCAAGTATAGCAAGAGAATTAGACACTCAGACACAAGAAATTCAGCAATCCTCAAGAAAATACAAGTCAAAAGTCTGCACATTTTAATCAGACTCTCTAAAAGTCAAAGTGAAAGTGATAATTCTAAAAACAGTGAAAGAACAGCTTCCAGTCATCTGTAAAAGAAACACCATCAGACTAACAACAGACTTCTCAGCAGAAACCTTACAAGCTAGAAGAAAATGGGATGACATATTCAAAATGTCAAAGAAATAAAGCTGTGAGTCAAGAATTCTATACAGCACTATTAACCTCAATAAATGAAGGAGAAATGAAGTCCTTCCCAGACAACTGCTGATGGAATTCATTACCACTAGACTGAAATTACAAAAAAAAAAAAAAAAACCACTCAAGAGAGTCCTAAATGTGGAAACAAAAATATGATATTCACCATCATAAAAATACCTGAAAGTATAAGATTCACTGGTAATGCAATTACGCAAAGAAGGAAGAGAAAGAAATCAAGTGGCAAAAGTACAGAATTCCACCAAACCACAATGCCAAACAGAGAAAAAGAAAGAAATAAACAACTAGAAAACAATTAACAACATGGCAGGAACAAAACTTCATATATTGATATTAACCTTGAACATAAATGAGTTAAATATTCCACTTAAAAACATAGATTGGTTGAATAGATTTTTAAAAGCATGATCCAACTATATGCTGCTTTTAGAAACTGACTTTACCTGTAAAGATACATATAGATGAAGGTAAAGGATGGAAAAAGATGCTCCATACAAATGGAAACAAAGTGAGCCAGAATAGTTCTACTTTTATCAGATAAAACAGACTTTGAATCAAAAATAAAGCAAGAAACAGAGGTTATTATATAACGATAGATTAATTCTGCAAGAGGATTTAACAATCCTAAAATATATCCACCTAACACTGGAGCATACAGATTCATAAAACAAATATTACTAGACCTAAGGAGAGAGATAGATAGCAATACAGTAATAGTTGAGGACTTTAACATCCCACTCACAGCATCAGACAGATCATTTAGACAAAAAAACAACAGCAACAAAAAGACTTAAATTAGACTTTAGATCAAATGGACCTAATAGAACTTTAAAGAATATTCTACTCAACAATTGTAGAATATACTTTTTTTTCACCAATACATAGAATATTCTCCAGTATAGATCATATATTATGACACAAAATGAGTCTTAACAAATTTTTAAAAATCAAAATCATATCAAGTATCTTCTTAGACCATAGTAGAATCAATCTAAAATCAATATTAAGAGGAACTTCAGAAAGTATACAAATACATGGAAATTAAACATGTCCTTGAATGATTGTATTCAAGTCAAGGAAGAAATTAACATGGAAATTTGATTTTTTAAACAAATGAAAATGGAAAAAAAAATTTAATTTTTTAAACAAATAAAATCAATATTAAGAGGAACTTCAGAAAGTATAAAAATACATGGAAATTAAACAACATGTCCCTGAATGACTATATTCAAGTCAAGGAAGAAATTAACACAGAAATTTAATTTTTTAAACAACATACCAAAACCAGTGGGATGCAGCAAAAGCAGTGGTAAAAGAGAAGTTCATAGCATTAACTGCCTACATCAAAAGAGTAGAAAGATTACAAATTAACAAGCTAATAATACACCTCAAAGAACTTGGAAAGCAAAAACAAATCAAACCAAATTTAGTAGAAGAAAAGAAATAAAGATTAGAACAGAACCAAACAAAATAGAAACTAAAAAAAAAAATACAAAGAATAATAAAATGAAAAGTTGATTTTTAAGAGATAAACAAAATTAATGAACCACTAGCTAGACTAACCAAGGAAAGAAGAGAGAAGACTCAAGTAAACAAAATTGGAAATGAGAAACATTACAATTTATACTACAGAAATGCAAAAGATTATCAAAGAATACTGTGAATAACCATGTGCTTACAAACTAGAAAACCTACAGGAAATGGATAAATTCCTGGAAACATTCCACTTCCCAAGACTGAACCAGGAAGAAATAGAAAACTTGAGCAGACAAATAACAAGTAGTGAAATTGAATCAATAATTTTTAAAAATCCTACAACAAAGAAAAACCCAGAACCAGATGGATTCACAGCTGAATCCTACCAAATATACAAAGAAGAACGAATACCAGTTCTTCTAAAACTTTCCAAAAAATCAAGGAAGAGGGAATTCTCCCTAATTCATTCTATATGGCTAGTATCACCCTGATAGCAAAACCAGATGATACAGACAAATGAAAATACAGACCAATATCCTTTATGAACATAGATGCAGCAAAATTTCTCAACAAAATACTAACAAACAGAATCTAACAGCACATCAAAAAGTCAATACACCTTAACCAAATGGATTTTATAATAGGGATACAAGGATGGCTTGACATACACAAGTCAATAAATGGGATATATCACATAAACAAAATCAAGGACAAAAAGTATATGATCATTTCACTAGATGCAGAAAAAGCATTTGATAAAATTAAGCATTTCTTCATAATAAAAACTCTCAACAAACTAAGTATAGAAGGAACACGCCTCAAAATAATAAAAGCCATACATGACGAACCAACAGCTAACATCTTATTGAACAGGGAAGACTTGAAAGCATTTTCCCCCAAAACTGGAACAAGACAAAGATGCCCACGTTCACTCCTCCTATTCAACATAGTAGTGGAGGTTCTAGCCAGAGCAATCAGACAAGAGAAAAAAATAAAAAGCATTCAAACAGGAAACTAGCAAGTTAAATAATTCCTGTTTTCTGTTGACATAGTCTTATATATAGAAAAACTTTAAACTTTTACCATAAAAACGTTTAGATTTGATAAACGATTTCGGTGATGTTTAAGGATACAAAATCAATGGACAAAACTCAGTAGTGTTTCTGTACACCAATAATGATCTAGTTGAGAATAAAACCAAGAAGGCAATTCCATTTACAATAGCTACAAAAAAAAAAAAAAAAACCTAGGAATACATTTAACCAAACAGGTGAAAGATCTCTATAAGGAAAACCATAACATAGCAATGAAAGAAATTGTAGATGAAAAAAGCAAATGGAAAAACATTTTGTGCTCATGAATCTAAAGAATAAATATCATTAAAATGACCACACTGCCCAAGGCAATGACTTCATGCAATCCCTATCAAAATACCAACATCATTTTTCACATGATTAGAAATAAAAATCCTAAAATTGGACCGGGCGGAGAGATCCAAAATGGCTGATTAACAACAGCCCAGGATTGTAGCTCCCCGTGAAAGCACAGAGAGCGAGTGGGCGCCGCAATTTCAGACGAATTTCTGTGGCCCACAAACTGGGAGATTCCCAGCGGAGCAGCCACACGTGTCGCCAGCGCGGCTCTTTTGGCCGGCACAGCTGTTTTGCCGGCGCCCCGGCGCGGCGCAGCGCTCCTCAGTGCAGAGTATACGCGACTGGGCGCCCTTTGAGTCAGCTCGGCTGCTCCCACCACTGCAAGGAGAACAGCAATTGGAAGCACTGAGGACCGAGAGTTTCACAGTAAGCACAGCTGAACCTGGGAAGACCAAGCTCTGTGGGGAAGGGGCGTCCGCCAAAGGAAAACTAA